>CAUYQG010180812.1:0-33216 GCA_963574415.1 Tarsius wallacei | reverse complement strand
CACGCCCGGCTAATTTTTTGATTTATTGTAGAGATGAGGTCTTGCTTGCCCAGGCGGGTCTCGAACCCGCGGGCTCAGGCAATCCACTCACCTCAGCCTCCCAAAGGCGCGGGATTACAGGCTGAGCCACTGAGCCCGGCGACAACGATCTTAAGAATCCCAAAAGCAACCTATTCTCAGACCCATTGACCAATCATAGCATCCTTAAAAGTGGGACAACCAGACATTATGTGTTCCCAGATGTGCTGCAATATACAGCACCACCTTTAAAGCTCTTGCCATAAAGTCAAACCTGACCTTGGACTAATATTGTTGAAGACATAAGAATAGCAGAATACATTAAATCTCACCTCAAGGAAGCAATCAGCCAAATCTAGCACGTGGGAAACAGTATATAGCAAATTTTTAAAAAGAAGAGGGGAAGGAGGGGAAACTTATTAATTAGAAGAGACTTGAGACACAATAGTCAAATACAATGTGTACACTTGGTTTTTTGCTTTTTTCATTTTTTTAATTGACACAATAATTGTACATAGTCGTGGAGTGCATAGTGATACTACAACACTTATAATGTATAATTTCACTTATAATGTATCCATTGTAATGAGATGTTTCTAGATAATTGGGAAAATGTGAATGTGAGCTGGATATTAAATGATATTAACAAATGGTTGATTTTGGTAGGTATGCTAATGAATAGATTATCTTATCAGTTGAGCAGGTCCTTTAAATCTTTGCACTTTTTACTTTGGACCAGATAAATATTTATAGTGGGTCTATCCCACTGTGGGATATTTAACAGCATTCTTGGCTTCTATCTACTAGATGCTCCACTCCCTGCCAAATTGTGACAACAAACTGTCTCCAGACATTGGCAAATGTCCTCTGATAAAGAGTCACTAAGTTTGGGCCAGGTACAGTGACTCAAGTCTGTAATCCCAGCACTTTGGTAGGCCAAGATGAGAGGCTTGCCTGAACTCAGGAGTTCAAGACCAGACTGGGAAACTTGGTGAGACCTCATCTCTACAATAAATCAAAAAATAAGCCGGGTGTGGTAGCACGCACCTGTAGTTTCAACTACTTGAAAGACTGAGGTGGAAGGATCGCCTGAGACCAGCAAGTCATGGCTGAGGTGGCCATAAGCGTGCCACTGCACCCCAGCCTGGGTGACAGAGTAAGACTCTGACTCAAAAAAAAAGTCACTGAGTTTGAGATGCATAGAAATGTAAATTAAATGACATAATGTCTGGGACTTAGTTTTGGTTTTAAATACTGTAGCCAAAAAAAAAAAATGATGGTGGATAGATGAAACTTTAATAGTGTAATTTTTATTTTAGTTGAAGCTGAATGATGAATACATAGGGATTCATAATACTAACCTCTCTCCTTCTATGTCTGTTTAATTTTTTTAACCAATTTGTTAATCAAATCCAATTCAAGGTTTCCAATAGGCTTTCCTTTCAATGCATCCTCTCAAAGTTGCTTCACTGCCTACTTTGAACACTCAGACATGTTTCCCAACACCTGAAGAAACACCTGCAGAATTCCTACCTGGCGTCATAGGAATAGGCTTTGTCTGCTTCACTACTTTAGTGATCCATGTTGCTAAAGTCCAGAAGCAGAAAACATTATCTAGAGGCAGAGGTGGCATTAAATATAAATGTAGTGGACATCTAGAAGTTCCCCTTGAAACCTCCACACTACAACTAACAAAGAAAAACATCTTCTGTTGCTTCACCCTCATTCTGAAGAGACTCGTGCTAGATGGATGAATGAACTTCAGAGCCTTGGACCTCTGTTTTAACCTAAGTTTGTATAAAACTATAGAATGCCACCATTATTATTATTCCATCGCTTTATCTTTCAGTTTAAATCCCCTTTGAAACACCAATAGATAGAAGAGAGAGACATTTAGGCAGTCATTCAGAACATGGAGAAAGACAAGTGGAGGACTGGAGGGCTCCACCTGTTGGGGTGTGCAGGAGGGAGCATGATCTCCAGGAAGACAATGGCCACCAAAAATGAAACTGGAAAGTTGAGAGATTTTCAACCATTTCAAACTATGACTAAAAAGTCTACTCCAAGCCCTAGAGGCATACAGCTGAGTTAGGAGAAGAAGCTGCTGGATGGGGATATGAAAAGAGTACGAAACACAGTTTTATTGGAGTGATGTTTACAGTTTAGTTGGAGGGAGAAAACTTACATGCCTGAGTGAAGCAATTAGTGTACAATTAATTGTGAAGCTGGATGCTGTTAGCAGCACCCGGGGAACCGCTAATAGCATGAGAGTTGTTATTAGCAGGATGAGAAAGCAAAATGGCTGAGGTAGAAGTGAAAGCCTTCAGAGAGGAGAAGAAATGTCAACTGGCCCTCTGAAGGTGGGTAAGATTTGGACTAGCCGAGATTTTTTTCAAGTGAGAGAAACAGTGCAAGCAAAAGGATTCAACAAATATTTGTTAAGTGATGATTATGCAACAAGGATTGTGTTGAGGTTGATATTGTGCCGAGACAGGAGACATTGCCCTCACATGGCAGAAGCTTGCTGCTAAGTACAGAGTAAGGAATATGCAAGAGATCTTCTTTTAAAGTGTGAAGACAAGAGTGACTGGAAATGAGAATGTATTAGTCAGGGTTCTCCAGAGAAACAGAACCAGTAGGATGTTTGTGTATATATATATGTGTGGGTGTATGTACATGAGAGAGAGGAGAGAGGGATTTTTTTTTAATTGGCTCATACAATTGTGGGAGCTTGCAAGCCCAAAATCTGCAGGGCAGGATGGCAGAATGGAGATCCAGAGAAGGTTTGCTGCTGCTCATGTTCAGAGGCAGTCTGGAGGCAGAATTACAGGATGTCAGTCTTTTTCCCTTTATGGCCTTCTTCTTATAAGATGGAGTTCACCTACAATATGTAGGGCAATCTGTTTTACTCAAAGTCTATTGATTACTGATTTAAATGTTAATCTCAGGAGAGAAGGGAGAAGCAAAAAAAAATGGTAATCTCCTCTTTAAAATACCTTTGCAGTGAAAGTCAAATCGGCGTTTGACCAAATGTCTGGGTTCTGTGGCCTAGTCAAGTTGGCACATAAAATTGACCATCACAGAATGGGATATATGTGACACAGGGTGATGGTTAGATAATATGAAAGCCAGAGCAGGACACTTCTTGATACTACAGGAAGAATAGGGTATGGGTGTATCTAGTAGTTTGGAGGCACAATACTAGCCTGTTATCTTTACCCTCAAGACAGCCAATGGCAACCACTCCACAAGACCCCACAATTGTTGTGTGGATGGCACTTCTTTCCCAGGAAATTAATCCCAACTCTGATGATGATGCCTGATTGTCATGCCCTAATCTAAAAAGCAGGAAGGCCCAACTTTCTCTCTTATTGCTGCAGTCCAACAGCACCAGGTGCACCCAGGAACTATTTTGCACTTCAAAAAAGTCTGGATGAATAGCAAGGATATTTAGCTTTTAACTTTGAAGTTCTTCACAGCAATTCATATTTTCTATTCTAGGTCGAAATAAGTAATGACATTGACTCGGAAATGCGGCTGCTGAACTTAACCTAGGGAGTAAAGCACCGTTGACAGCCCCTCGGTGGATCCGACATGACTCACGTTCCTTCCAGAGGTTGGACTGTGCCTCCCCACTTTCCCACGAATCACGGAGTTCTTCGATCACAGCCTATGTGTTATTAGCATTGTTCGCTAGATGAGTTCTAGGTACTTGGGTGGGTACTTTTTTTAGTAATTTTCTTCTTATATGAACACTTGTAAATTGTAAAACAAAAATGGTTTTTAATTTTTTTAACAACATTTAATGTGAGGCATGCAAAATGAAGAAAAAAATCTGTGAAAACTTCCTACAGTCAATTCTAAGAGAAATATCATTGTGTATTTTTGAGATGTTAAGTCAGTACTGCTGACTGCTGAAGCTATTCTAGGCTTGATGAATTTGCATTAGCAGACATTACCTGTGGTTATCAGACAGACACAAAGGTAGACCCTGTGACAGCTGATAAAAGGGTATAAATAATGAATCTAGCCTTCTGACTGAATATGGGTCATTTTTTCAATACCATAAAACAAAACGTGGAGTCCTCCTTTGTTCTTGACTTCTTAAAACCCATAACAATATTATAACAATCTAAATTTTCAAATTCATGCATGATATCTCATTCTTCCTGTATTCCTGTGTGTGTGTGTGTGTGTGTGTGTGTGTGTGTGTGTATCCATCCCTGTGGATGCATGGAAGACTAAAATGATTAGCAGAACTCCCTTTCTCCTTTGGAGGTAATACAGGAGTCTCTGAGGCTCATCTTTTCCACTCTTTATCCCACTCCTGACATGTGTCAGGCCTAAACATATAGCTAGCTTATGGGCTTGTGGGACAGAAGTCACGAGCATATATCTGCAATCAGGATCTTTGCTCTTTGGATGTTCAAAAAGAGCATGAAAAGGCTGTGTAATTTTCTATGAATACTCCTAAGGAAGTTATTTATGTTTGTACAACATCAACTTTTCTTTCTCCTACTCCATCGCATAACCAAGAAAAATGATATGGGAAACATAATTTTCTGTGGAAAAAAGGACTGTCTAAAAAACACATCACAGTTGGGATTTTTATTAATTGCCATAAAATTTACAGCTGGTAAACTGCATACATTTTTAAGGGTATACTGTGATTAGTTTTTTAAAGTGTACACACCCATGTAACCAATGTTTAAGTCAAAATGCAGAGCAATGCTATCACTTTAGAAAATTCCTTCACACCCCCTTTCAATCAGTTTCCACATTCTCATAGACAACCACTATACTAATTTTCATCATCTCTGATTAATTTTGTCTGTCCTCTGTATAAATTATGTACTATGTCCATATCACTTTTTGCCATATCTCTCATTCACTGTTTTCTATATAAAAATAAGTTTTGCTCACGTTGTATAACAACCAAAGCGAAGCTCCCCATAGATGACAAAGTTAGCACTGTTAAGCACAGAGGTTGTTAAGCTGGTCCATGCATCTCTAAGAAGTCAGTCTATAAACCATTTAAATTTGTTGCAGATTTTGTATGTAGGTAAAGGAAGGTTCATTTTCTTCTTCTTCTTTTGGACCCCATATATTTCATGAGACTGTTAAGAATCAGAACTTAATGCAACAAAGTTTGCCCTGGTTCCTTTATAACAACCACAATAGGCTTTCTAGAGGCCTAGTTGATGCACTAGCCTCCAAATTGTGCCCCTTTGGTAAGATGATACCCAAAAACTCCCGTCACTTTTCAGCCTACAGAATAAACCTCAATTCAAAATAAGGAAAAACTAGCAGAGATCATGGAGACAGTGGAATCCAAGCTGCCACCATGCAATCGAGAGGGCTGTGAAGCCTAGGGGATTTGGTGGACATGTCTAGAGCCCTGCCTCTGTGCACAGGAGCAAGAGCCACAACCCATGGACAGAAAACCTAAGGGGCAAAAGGTGGGGTTTGGGCCCTGTCCACTACCATGGCTTTGCCAGCATTTGACATTTCCACACTGGAGTTTTCTTTATCTATGAAGTGGAACTATGATGACGACCTCCCAAGAGTGAGGTGAGGATTTAATGAGGAAATGTGGGAAAAAATTGTTATGTAAATGGTGAAGCATTCCACAACTGAAAGAGGCAGTTATTAGGAATGTCAGAACAGTAGCCAGACCCCAGCCTGAAACCCTTGCCACCCACCCAAGTGCTATGAAATTACGCCATTCATCAGAAACAAGCTAGACTGATCTCTCCTCTCTTTTCTTCTCCTTGCCTCTCATCCTCTTGGCTACTTTTGGAGGCTCTGCTGACTTAAGACAAAGGAATAAAAAGAAGTGCAGAGCTGTGCGTTAACACTCGGCAGTTACCCATTAATCTGGATAATTCTGACATGATACTCCATAGGAACGAGTATTTCGAGTTTTTGCTTTTGCCTCCTGTCTCAGAGAAGCCACTCTGCACTGTGCATGTCTAGTAGGATTTCCAACAAAGACATGTTCCGTATATGCGCTGTATGTTTTTGTCAAATCTTGACTTCTCCATAGGCAATTATGTGTCTGCTCAGAGCGAGGGAAAATGAGCACATCGCTTAGCCTGTACTCATTTGCCAGAATCTTAGCATCTTAAAAAATGATGCAGCTCCAGGTTTAAGAGCTCTTCTCAGAAGCAGCCCTGGAGAAGCTGAAGGTAGGACTTCTATTGTCCTTTAACCTCTAGCACCGGCTGAAATGCAGAAGGGAAAATTTAAAGCCAGTGTATTCTCCTCTTTGAGCCACTCTAGCATTGTCTCGTTAACCTTGGCCTGCCCTTTCCTAGGCCGTGCCTTTTGTCTCGTGTGAATGCCACCTCCCTTCTTACGTGTCTTCTGCTGACATTTTGTGGCATCACAGGAAGTTGGAATGCTTTCTAGCTTGCTTTTTATTTATTTGTGCTTCTAGTCATGTTCCGAAGCCAGCAAGAGGTAAGCAGGGGAGTTCCAAGGAGGGTTAGAAAATTTCCAAAGGACAGAATATCAAACATCTCTTAGAACAACATCTAAATGTGTATGTCTCCAAGTATCTTAGCCTTCCACCTGCCACAGAATGTGAGGGCATGTATCCCTCACATGAAAACACATGCTCACACCACTTTAAATCTTGCAAGTGGTTGACTCATTTGTTTTGAAGACAACTCGACTCCTTGCCCTAGCAAAATATTGATTTATTAGTTGGGCTTGGTGGCACATGCCTTTAATCCCAGCACATTGGGAGGTAAAGGTGAGAGGATTGCCTGAGCCTAGAGTTTCAAAACCAACCTGAGCAACTTAGCAAGACTTCATCTTTACAATAAATCAAAAAACTAGGTGAGCATGGTGGCATGCACCTGTGGTTACAGCTATTTGGAAGGCTGGGGTGGAAGAATCACCTGAGCCCAGCAGGTCGAGGTTGCAGTAGCCGTGATCGTGCCACTGCACTCCAGCCTGGGCAACAGAGTGAGACTCAGACTCAAAAAAAATTTGACTTGTTTTGACTTTTCTTCATACAAATAAGTCCTGCTAGTCCCATAGATCTAAATAAGGAAGACAGCCAGCTTCAAGAGGCTGGATCTCACAAAATATGGCAAGGCTACCAGCTGTCTCACTTAATGAATGGGACTCTCCTGATTGAGGGGAATTTGTCTTCATTAAAACCAACTAAAATGTACATTGCAAAGTTGAGGAAAACCATCATGATGCTTGCTAAATTAAGAAGCAAAAAACCAAAATTGCTCTTTTCAATCTTTGCAAATTAGAAAGGAATCTTGCCAAGAATAAACACATCTCCATTTCATATCTAATTTTAAAATGAATGGTGTCCCAAAATGTGAACTACTCTGACTGGTTATTTTTTTTAAAGCAAATATTCACTTAATCTTTCTGAGTTACTGTAGTATGTAGCTAGGATAAATTTTATACTTGATTAGAATTCAAATGTTCTAACTTGACATTTTTATTCAGGTGTTTTCCTTCAAGACATGGCTGAATTAAGTAGGAAAAAATACAAATAGTTGATCTTTTAAAACTTAGACAACTTGAATGTCTGTGGCTTTATTTTCTTCTAATTTAAGAGTGATCTGTAGCTTTTGTTTAATAGAAGGTCTGTTGAAGTAGCTAAGAACCATGTTCAAGTATTTGTGATAAACAAGGATGTTATGCTCAAAAGTAGAACTGATAGACAAACTTACTCCCCATGTAACTGCATGGTTACATTTCAGAAAAGGAGATTTTTTAAATATAGAAGAATGTATCTATGAAGTAAAAATTACCCCAAAAAATGAAATATCAAAAAAATTCAAAATTTGTGGGCAGCATCTCTTTTCTGCCTGAAAAAAATTTTCGTTTCTTTATTGAAGACTAAGAAAAAAGTGCTATTTCTTTAAAGTAGATAAAACTTTTCAAATATTGATACTTATAGAAAAATTTGATGTCAGGTGAAAAATAAATCATCTTCCTTGAACTTGCACTCATATAAAGGGTGAGAATCTTGTTAAATGCCAAGCATTTTTAAAATTTAAAATATTTGGAGAGTCCAAAATATGATTTGGCTTGAACTTGAGGGCTAAATTAAGTAAAGTGAAGGAAAGAATAGAAAGTAGAAAGAAAGGGAAGGAAGAAAGACAAGAGAAAAGAAAGAGAAATAAAAAGAGTAGAGCAGGAAGCAGGAAGAAAGAATCCAAAATTGAAAGTCTACCTAATATGGATTTGGATAGTGTCAATCCTTAACTCCCGAGTTTTATTCTTGTTTCTTCAACTGACTGGAAACTTTGGATCATTTTTCAAGAAGGAATGTTTTTTCTGTCCTCTCCAGAGTTGTTAAGAAACAATTTGAAGAAACCAATAATCTGTCTAGTTCTTCTCGTAGAATTTGCTTTGGCAAACAACCTTGTCAGTCTATAATAGTTAGGATTTTGTTTACTTACAAGTGACAAAAAGAAAGAAAGAAAGAAAGAAAAATTGCAGTGGCTTCAATAAAATAGAGATCTATTTCTCTTCATATTTCAAAATTCTAGAGACAGCAAAGAATTGGATACAGTTTTCCTAGAGACAGGGACCCAGGCTTCCCTCTTGTTGCTTCATCCTCAGTGGCTGTTCAAGGTCATAACATAACTCAAAATGGCTGCTGCAGCTCCAGCCATTGATGTGTATTCCAACCATGGAGGAGGAAAAGGAATAAAGAAGATGCTTCTTTCCTTTAAAGACATATCTCAGAAGGTGTATGCACTACTTCTACTTACATGTCATTGTCCAAAACTTGGTCCACCCCAAATTTTTCTGCAAAGAAAGTTGAGAACTGTAGTCTACTCTTGATTATCTTGTTCCTATCTAAAAGTTAGGGATTTCATTGTTTAATAAGAAAGGGAAATATATATAAAATAATGCTTAGCCTGAGGGGTTCAAGATGGTCAACTAGAAGCAACTAGCATATACTCTGTCACAGAAAGGAACCAGAATAAGAAGTGAGTCTCTATACTTAAAGCAGGGCAAAGAGGAACACACCACCAAGTCTCAGCTGAGAAGTGATGGATCTCACAAGAGGGAAAGGAGTGTCATCAGACAATCTGCCAACACAAACTGGACCCAGTGTAGACTTGAGAGTTCCCCAATGTGGTAAAGGAGTGAGTAACTGGGTGTGTAAGAAATCCCCAAGAGCCCACACCACTGCCACGAACCCTGGTGACCCAATTATGGGAGAGCCTGTAATGTCCCCAGAGCCCCAGGCCAGGATAGAGTTCCCAGTGGCAATCATGCAGAGGCGTTGCCCAAGCCCACAGAAAATCCCTCAGGACACTGGCTCCCATGCAGCTCAGTGCCTACTGCAGCTTCTGGCCAAGGAAGGAAGCACAGGGTTCCTCTGTGAAAGAGAAGATGTTTTATGGCCTTTGCTGCTCATCAGGCCAAGAAGGAAGCATCTCAACACAGTGGTAATGAGAGTTCCCAGGATGTGCACTGCAGCTGAAATAAACAGGATGAGTGAAGTGACAAAGCACCATCACCCTCCCCCATCTCAGCTGTTTTCCCCAAGTGCCATTCACCTGCTACTGGCCTGGGTAGCATGTAGGGAGCCCTGCACTTGTCTGAATGCAGCAGCAGAGCCCACTGCCAAGTTCCTCAGAGAAGCCAGCCATTAGCACAATTGAACAGGCCCTCCAAAAACTGGAGTGCACAAAAGTCTTCCCCATAGTCCCTACAGTCAAAATATGTGAAAGCAGTGAGTCATCAGGGCCTCCTGCAGCCTCTTCTGCCTAGGCTGCTGCCCCTGAGTCACAGACCACTTGCTCTGGAACTGAGGCATCTGTGAGGACCCCATAATAGCCTGAATGCACAGACCCACTGCCCTCAAACAAGCCAACTGCCAGAGCCACTAAGTCCTGCAAGGTGAATCCCACATCTGAAATAACCAGGAGCTGCAAGTTGTTAGGCCACCCTTTACTTAAATGATTAAGTGCCGTCTACATGCCTACAGCCTGAACTACAACATCTAACAAAGAAAAGCACCTCTGCAAAAACAGAGACAGAAACAGAGACAGAGACAGATATTGGCAAGAGTCTGACAACACACAAACAACACCAACAACAAAAAAAGCAGTGTTCCACCACCCCCACCTGATCAGACTAGCTAACAAGTAGTGGATCACATGTAAAACAAATTGTCTGTAATGATGGACATAGAATTCAGAATATGGATGGCAAACAAACTCATAAAGATACAAAAGAAAGTGAGCTCCCAAATCAGAGAGGCCATAAAACAGTACCAGAATTGAAAGCTGACACGGTCATTCTAAGAAAGAACCACACTGAATTCCCAGAAATAAAAAAATTGTTACAAAAGTTTCAGACACAGCCATAGGCGAAACAGAGGAAATAATTCATAGCTTGAAGACCAATTCCTAGAATCAATCCAGACAGTTAAAAATAAAGAATAAAAAGTTTCAAAAAATGAACAAAGTCTTTGGGAGGTATGGGATTATGTAAAAAGACCAAATCTACATCTGATTGGCACTCCTGAAAGAGGAGAAAAAAGGAGTACTCTGAGGAAAGCAGTTGCAGATAGAACCCATGAAAACATCTCCATCTTGCTAGAGAGGTCAATACACAGGTACAAGAAATCCAGAGAATTTCTGAGAGATATTATATGAGACAACCATTTCCAAGGCATATAATTGTTAGATTATCTGACATCAGCATGAAAGAAAAAATCATAAAGGTAGCTACAGACAAGGGACAGAAGACCCACCAAGAAAAACCCAGCAGTATAACAGCAGACCTGGCAGTAAAAACCTAACAAGCCAAAAGAGATTGGGGGCCCATTTGTAGTATTTTTAAAGAAAAGAAATGCCAACCAAGAATCTTTTACCCCACAAAGTAAACTTCATAATTGAAAGTGAAAAAAAGTCCTTCCCAGACAAGCAAGTGCTAAGGGAATTTGTCATTTCTAGACTGCCCTTACAAGAGATGTGTTAAGGGAGTTCTAAACATAAAAATAAAAGAATGATGCTACCCAACACAAAAACACAAGTAAGCACACAGCTTACAGACCATGTAAATCACCCACAAAACTGAGACCACTAAGCAATGAATGTTACTGGCATTGATGCCCCACTTAAAAGACACAGAGGAGCAAAATGGATTTAAAAAACCAAGACCTATTCTTTTTCTGTCTCTAAGAGACCCATCTCATCTCTAATAACACATATAGCCTCAGGTAAAGAGATGGAGAAATATCTACCACACAGATGGAAAACAAAAAGAAGCAGCGGTCACTATTCTTATATCAGATTTTAAAAAACTTTAATAAGAGTAAAAAAGAAGACAATGATATGCAGTATATAATGAAAAAGGCACAATTCAACAAGAATTATGTATTTTAATTATATATACACACCAAACTGTACCACCCAAATTTATAAAATAATTACTACTTAATCTAAGAGAGGACTTAGCCACACCATAATAGTGGAGGACCTCAATACCCATTTACAGCCTTAGCTAGATCATTGAGGAAAAAAACTCACAGAGAAATCCTGAACTTAAATTCAACATTCAACCAATTAAATACAATAAGCATCTACAGAACACTTCACCCGACAACTACAGAATAATCAATCTCCAATAATCTTCAATAATAATCAATAATCTTCTTATCCATACATGGATCATACTCCAAGAATGACTACATACTTGGTCATAGATCAACCATTAATACATTCCAAACAATTGAAATCATACCAAGCTTCTTCTCTGACCACAGTAGAATAAAACTAGAAATCAACACCAAGAAGAATATGAAAATTAAACAATCTTTTCTTGAACAATTTGGAGGTGAACAACAAAATCAAGACAAATAAAAAATTATTTGAACAAATGAAAATTAGAAACACAACACACTAAAACTTCTGCGACACAGCCAAATCAATGCATACAATTTATTGCACTGCATGCCAACAGCATGATAACAGAAATATCTAAAATAAATAGTCTAACATCTCACCCAAGAGAAGTAGAAAGATGGGAACAAACTAAAATTAAAGCTAGAAGTAGAAAATAAGTAACTAAAATCAGATCAAAAATAAATAAAATTAAGATTTAAAAAACCATACAAAGGATCAACAAGTTAAAAAACTCATTCTTTGAGTGGAAAACAAGTATGACAGAAAAGACTCTTGGCCTGATTAACAAAAAGGAAGAGAGAGAAAATCCAGATTAATTATCTCTAAAATGGAAAAAAGTAACATCACAACTGACTCAAAGAAATACAAAGGTTCATTAGAGATTATTATAAAGATCTGTATGCATGCAAATTTAAAAATCTAGAGAAAATGGTTAAATTCCTGGAATCATATGACCTCTCAAGATTTAAACAGGAAGGAATTGAAACCCTGAATAGGCCAATAATGAGCCATGAAATTGAAGCAGTAATAAAAAGAAAAAAACTAACTACCAAAAAAATCCTGAGATCTAATGACTTCAGAGCTAAATTCAAAGAAAAGCTGGTACAAAAACTACTAAAACTATTTTAAGCAATTAAGAAGGAGGGACTCCTCCATAACTCATTCTACAAAGCAAAATCATCCTGGTACCAAAAAATGACAAAAGCACAACAAAGAAAAAAAACTATAGGCTGATATCCTTGATGAACATAGATGCAAAATCTTCAACAAAAGACTAGCCAACTGCAACCAGTAGTACATCAAAGAAATTATTCATCGTAATTATGCAAAACTTATTCCCAGGATGCAAAGCTAGTTCAACATACACAAATCAATCAACATAATTCACATAAATAGAAGTACAAACAAGAACCACATGGTTATCTCAATACACACAGAAAAAACATTTTATAATATCCAACATTCCTTCATGATAAAAACCTTCAAACACATGGTCAACCAAGAAACATTCATTAAAATAATAAGAGCTATCTATGACAAATCCACAGCCAACATCATACTTAATGGGCAGAAGTTGGAAGCATTCTCCTTAAGAACTATACCAAGACAAGGATGCCCACCCACTCTCACCACTCCTATTCAACATAGTACTGGAAATCCTAGCCAGAACAATCAGGCTGGAGAAGAAATAAAAGATATCCAAATAGGAAAAGAGAAAGTTAAATCATCTCTCTTAGCAGATTGCATGATTCTATATTTAGAAACCCCTAAAGATTCCACAAAAAGACACCTAGAATTCATAAAGAACTTCATTAAAATCAGTTTCATGGGCTGGGAGCAGTGACTCATGCCTAAAACCTAGCACTTTGGGAGGCTGAGGTGAGAGAATTGCCTGAATCCATGGGTTTGAGACCAGCCTGGGCAACTTGGTGAGACCTCATCTCTACAATAAATCAAGAAATTAGCCAGGTGTGGTGGTGTGTGCCTGTAGTTCCAGTTACTTGGAAGGCTGAGGTGGAAAGATCGCCTGAGCCCAGCAAGTTGAGGCTACAGTGGCCGTGAGTGTGCCACAGCACTCCAACCTGCATGACAGAATGAGACTCCAACTAAAAAAAAAAAAAAAAAAAAATCAGTTTCATTTCTATAGAACAACAATGTTCAAGCTGAGAGCCAAGTCAGAAACAGAGTCTCATTTACAATAATCACACACAAAAATAAAATAAAATAAAAATACCTCAGAATACATCTAACCAAAGAAGTGAAAGAGCTCTACAATGAAAACTACAAAACACAGTTGAAAGAAATCAAAGATGAAACAAGCAAATGGAAAAATATTCCATGCTCATGTACTAGAAGAATCAGAATTTTTAAAATGTCTATACTGCCTAAAGAAAATCTATAGAGTCAATACAATTTTTATCAAATTATCAGCATCATTTTTCATAACTCTAGAAAAAAACAATACTTGAATTAATATGGAAGCAAAAAAATGAGCCTGAATAGCAAAAGCAATTCTAAGCCAAAAGAGCAAAGCTGGAGGTATCACATTGCTGACTTCAAACTTTACTACTAGGCTACAGTAACCAAAACAACATGGTACTGGTACAAAAATAAACAATAGGCCAATGAAAAAGAATTGAGAACCCAGAAATAAAACTGCTGTTTTACAATCATCTCATCTTTGACAAAGTGGAGAAAAACAAACACTGGAAAAAGAACACCTTATTTAGCAAATGGTACTGGGAAAACTGGTTAACCATATGTAAAAGAATAATGCTAGACCTCTTTCTCTCATCATGTACAAAAATTAACTCAAGATGGATTAATGATTTAAACATAAGACCTAAAACTATAAAAATCCCATAAGAAAGCCTAGGAAACACTCTTCAGGACATTAGCCTACACAATGAATTCATGGCCAAGACCTTAAGATAAAAGCAGCAAAAACCAAAATTGACAAGTAAAATCGAATCAAACCAAAAAGCTTCTCAACAAAAGAAACCACTAATCAAGTTAACAGACTACCTACAGAATGGAAGAAAATATTTACAAACTATGCATCTGACAAAGGACTAATATCCAAATCTTTTTCTTTTTTTTTCCACCTTTAAATTTTTTATTTTAAAATTGTGGAGTACAATTCAGGGTTAGGTATATAAATATTCATTGTGCAGGTACCCTTGTTGATGAGGTGTGCCCCCCCATCCCCCCACAGTTTCCCACTACTGTCAATCCTTTTCTTATAGTATTACGATAGTTGTTCAAGGTCCACTTTGAGTGAGAACATGTGATACTCAGTTCTTTGTTTCTGTGAAAGATCACTCAGTATTATAGACTCTAAGTCCATCCAGGTTGCTGCAAAGTTCATGATTTTGTTCTTCTTTATGGCTGCATAATATTACATTGTGTATATGTACAACATTTTTTTATCCAGTCTTTTTTTGATGAGCAGCATGATTGGTTCCATGTTCTTGTCATTTAAAGAACGCAAAAGAATTGATAGAAAAAAAAAAAAACATTAAAAAGTGGGCAAAGGACATGAACAGACACTTCTCAAAGAAAGACATATAAGCAGCCAACAAACATGAAAATCATCACTAATCATCAGAGAAATGCAAATCAAAACCACAATGAAATACCATCTCACACCCGTCAGAATGACTATTATCAAAGTCAAAAACAACAAATGTTGACAAGGTTGCAGAGAAAAGGGACCACTCCCACACTGTTGGTGGCAATGTAAGAAGCACAACCCCTGTGGAAGGCAGTTTAGATCTTTCCCAAAGAACTGAAAATAGGTTTACCATTTAACCCAGCAATTCCACTACTGTGTATATACCCAAAGGAGCATAAATCGTTCTAACAAAAAGATACCTACACTCGTGTTTATTGCAACACTATCCACTATAGCAAAAACAAGGAACCAACCTAGGTGCCCATCAACTGCGAACTGGATAAAGAAAATACCATACATAACACTATGGAATACTACACAGTCATAAAAAAGAACAAAATCATGTCCTTCACAGCAACATGGATGCTCCTGGAGACCACCATGCTAAGTAAATTATTACAAAAACAAACAATGAATACCACATGTTCTCCCACATAAGCAAGAGTTAAACACTGGATTCACATGAGCATAAGGATGGGAACAACAGATATTGGGGATTCCTAAAGGGGTCGGGGAAGGAGGGAGTCAAGGGTTTAAAAACTGCCCATTGGGTACCAGGCCCACCACCTGGGTGACGAGCTCAATAGAAGTCAAAATTTCACCACCATGCAATATACCTTATGTAACAAACCTACACATGTATCCCTTAAATCTAAAAAATAAAAAGATCCTTTGTTCTCATGAAAAAATAAATAAATAAAAATAATAGGATGCCTAGTAGTCTCTGCCACACAACTCAAACTAATTGGCATGATTTCTTGAAACAGTGTTCCCATTTATACTACTTTAATAAACTGTAGAAAAATATACATGCATTCTTCAGTACCATGAGAAACATAACCATCAGGTCTGTGAAATGAGAACTTCTCCTCATCTTGTTTCCATATCTGGTCTTTGTGGTTAAAAAGAGAGAAAAAAAAATCTATGGTACTAGACCCTTCCGTTTCCCATAATTTTGCAGAGTTTAGCTTTTCTTCTCTAGAAGGTCAATCTGCAATGCAAGAGCAAATCTAATCCACTGCTTGGTCCTCACTGTCCTACTACAATCATAAATTAAGTCTTCTATGGTCATAGCACTTGAACTATTTTATTTTGGCAGGACCTTCTCCTCTGAGTTGATTAGTTGTGTCATTATTTTCTTGTTATTCAACTTTCCAAATACACAATGGACATCAGTGCTTAGGAAGATGGGCCAAGATACATAAGTAAGAAGTATATGATCTTTCCTTTTCTGTTATTTCTGTCAGTTAAAGTTGAGCCTGTTTTTTCCCTTCGTCTGTGTTTCTTCAAGAACATAATATTGGCTAAAATGAAATAAGTATTTAAATTATCTAAAAAATGCAACTGAAGGAAATCATAATTTTTTGTAATTTGAATTTATTATATGTTTTTATAGGCTGTTTGTGTGTGTGCACACGTGTGTGTGTGTATTATAGAGACAGAGACATCTTCCAGATTCTACTTATTAAACAATATCCCATGAATTGATTTCAGTCACTGAATAGTGTCAGTTATATTTTCCCAATACTTGTGCCTGCAAATCTGGCAGCCACCACCGATGATTTCAACAAGATGTGGTGAGTTATTCATGCTGTACACACATATCTACACACAAACTTCAACACGTGAGTGTACCCTTTTCTAAACAATCACATTGCTAAAATGTGCCATATGACCCATTTCCTTAAACAGTAAAATCATGAATGAGTATTTTGGGAAATCAACATGAACAGGATGTCTAGTACAGTGTGCTATTTCTCTACAAGATAAAATTCTAGCATCGAAAAGGACTTCAGCAATTCCATTTGTCAGTTTACAGATGAGAAGACTGAGGCTGATAGATGTAGTAGCTTTGTCCCATGTCCCATTACATCTGCTATACAGGTTACCAATCTGGTCTTTTTTCCTTTCTTTGATGTCCATCTGCTGTAACAGGTCTCGACTAAACCTGACCTTGGCTGTTGACTTCAATTTGATGCATTTTTGCCTGGGCTTGTTGGCTTATCAAGACTGTAGGGCAGTTGCAGGAGGACACCTACTGTTGGCTCCTCCCTCTTCACCTTCCCTCTGCATGGGTCTGAGCATCATCGGAAAATTGCCTTCCAGTGGGCCTCTGTCTTGCTTTTGTCTTGTCTTGCCTTTGCTTTTTTTTTTCTTCTTCTTCTTTGCTTTTGTCCTCTCAGAGCAAATAAAAAATCCCAGACCTCTCCGATCACTGTTCTTTGCTTCCCAAAAAACAGAACAGCTCCGTCCCGGCTGCCACCTCTTTCTTTATTCTTGTTTAAACATAATCCCACGTGTCCTAGATAAGCCTCCTGATACTTTTTCACCAACCAGCCTGAGGATAGCTTGCTTTTTAACTGCTGAATGTCAGGCTCTTCTAAAAATTTTTGTTCCTAAGGAAGTGACTTTGCAAATAATTGCTTAAAGTTACTTTTTAACTGCCTCACATGGCTTTATTTCTTCTATGATTCTTTTTAAAGGAGATTGTTCTCTTTCCCTTCTGACTTCTTCACTCTATTTTAAACCTAAAATAGTGGACATTGAATGCAGTTTTACAAAATAGTTTACTGGGATCACCTATCTAATATGAAACCAAGAGCCTAGTGATTGCCATTATTCCTACTGAGTTCTGATCATGATTACACAAATAAGAGTATTATATGTGTAAATGCTAATTAGCTTTCCGGTTCCCTCATCAAAACTTGCATTGTGTTGTGCAGCCTTTTCTTTGCATTTCATAGTTGTTGTTTTTTTTATTGTAAACTGTTGTATTTAACTCATTTATTCAACCAATATCTATTACTATTATTCTTCTATAGCTTTTCATTTTTGCCATGTCTCTAAATAAGAAAAACTGGGCCGGGTGTGGTGGTTCACACCTGTAATCCTAGCACTCTTTATTTTTCCCTCGTTTGTTTCCAGGCTCATGGACACCAACCTTCTTTGATTTTATTCTGACTGAACCTCTCATTTCCATATCTATAATTATGGTGCTGCATAATAATTACAACCTTTAAGCAAATAGAGAATTTTCATTAAAGTTTCCTTGCAAATCTATGATGACATATGACAGATGCTACTAGAAGGCCAGAGTATTATTAGCACCAGTGATAATTTTAATAAGAGTAAGAATAAGTCTCATTTTCTTTTAAAGACATAGATATTCCGGCCAGGCTTGGTGGCTCAGCCTGTAATCCCAGCACTTGGGGAGGTCGAAGTAAGTAGATTGCCTGAGCCCACAGGTTCGAGACCCATCCAGGCAAATTGGCAAGACCTCATCTCTACAATAAATCAAAAATTAGCCAGTCATGGTAGCACACGCCTGTAGTTCCGGCTACTGGGAAGGCTGAGGTGGAAGGATCGCCTGAGCCCAACAGGTCGAGGCTGCAGAGGCCGGGTACATGCCACTGCACTCCAGTCTGGGCGACAGAGTGAGACTCCAACTCAAAAACAAAAAAAAAAGACATAGATATTCCATTTTCATCCTGGATAACTCAAAGGATATTTGGATGTTAACACTTCAAGATACATTTACATCCTTAGGGGAAAATCTGAAGTGAAAATAATTAATATCCACATCAGTTCTCCTACAACAAAATGCCTGGCACAGAATAATAAAGCTGTTTCTCATCCTGTGGTAGTAACTTACAGGTGAGAACTCCCACTGAGAACTTCTGATCTGAAAGCACTAAGGAATTTCTGCCACTGGAGGTAAAAAGACAAAAATAGTCTTCTCAATTGTGCTTACCTTTTGAATTTTTCTGAGACCTCCTATATGCGACAAGAACTCTGCTATATGACAACCTCATCTATCTACCACAGAACTGAGAACCAAACAACAAACAAAAAAGGTCTCTGTCTATCCCAAAAGAATTTATAATATCCATGCTCTGAAACTCCTGAGTGTTATTCTTAGGAAAGTTCTTCAACTTTTTTATTTAAATCCTATCTACTAAAGATGATACACAATTTTAGTTATCTTAATGAAATAGTTTTTAAGCACATAACAGATTAGAAGGAAAAAATGAGCAGGGAAGATATGCAAAATAAGTAGAAATACACACAGTAGTTAAACATACTATCTCTAATTAAAAGAACAGAGGTAGAAAACTAATATAAAAACCTAAACCACACTAATGTGGAGATACTTAAGGTAAGAGCCTGTGGAAAACACTGTATTGCTTCACAAAGTAGCATTTTATTCATACTATGATAAATACAGTTTATCAATTTAAAATTTTATTTGTGGGAATCAGGAACAGGTACTCGTTTCTCAAGATACTTTCCTTTCATCTGTCTTGAAATTATACTAACTATTAACTTTTATTTAAATAAGATACTTTACTTTCATCTGCTGGAAAAACTTTTTCTGATAACCATACATATCTTCAATGTCTACGATTTGAGTAAAAGCCCTTTAAACGTAGTGTTGCTGTTTCCTGAAGAACCTACATAACAATATGTGGCAGGTCTGGTCATTATGGTCTTCTTCAATAACTAGGCTGATGTAAATTACATTTTAGAAGACTCTCCCTCCAAAATAGTTAAAAGAGCAAACCATCAGTAATTCCACAGACACATTCCATGCAAATTCTGAATAGCAGCCATGGTATAGTGAGAAACTATCTCTGGAGGAAAAAAATGAACAGCTTTGTAAAGCTGTGGGAATGGACATTGGTTCCCTGGAATTTTCCCGTTTGATAAATTTTCCTCCACCTTGCCATTTGCCAAATTGTCTTTTCTGTAATAATGTCCTGATTTTTTTCAGTTGCAAAGATATCAAAGTCCTGGTATATTTCACACACACAAAAAGGAAGCATTTGCAGAAAACATGGGAGTGGCATGCTTTCTCCATGGGAAGTAGTTACCCGCTACAAGATCTTGCCTACATTCAAAACAAGTTCGCTTCCTGTCACATTCATGACCTGTCAACACTATAAAACAAAATCTCTCCGTTGATAGTAGGAGCTTACATCGAACTGAGACATGTTTCTTCCTCCTTCACACATGTCTGATTTGCTCTCTAGTGTGTAAAACTGACAATACATGGTCTGAAAGTTTTAATGCAGGTGGCTACCATACTAGTATTTGGTAAACCAACTACATAGGTGAGACAAGATGGGGTGAGCTCCTTTGAGCCACATCATGTGCCAGTATCCACTGAGGGCAAACTGCAGTTTCTTTCTTTGAAAACAGCCCTACTGAGGACGTACCTTGCATAAGGCCCTATGCAGGCACCAGAGATACTAAACAAACTAATAAAGTCTGCCCACAGGGAGATCACAGTCTAATGGTGAAGAGGTACATTAACCCCCAAGGCCCTGAGCAAAGCCTGACAGAGCTCTGCACAAGCCTGTCCCTGATAGAAAATGTTGGGGCTTTTGTTCTTCCAGAATCTGAGCCCCAGAGATTCCAAGAGGAAGGAAAGGCTATCTGCAACCTTCTTATCTCTCCCTAAGCATCCAACACTTAGTAAGCATCTGCTTTGTACAAGAGGCTAAGAGAGTGATCAAAAAAAATTGAGTACAGATCTTTTCTTAGAGAAGTTTACAACAGAATCGTAGTAGATCTCAGGCAGTCAATGAATTGTGTTCCTTGAGTATGGCCTCTGCAAACAACATCTGTTCACTCTATAATACCAAAGTCTTGCTAGGCCCTTGATCACCCCATCTGGGCAGATGTGTGCCACATTTGTTGATGTGACTCTGTATGAAAAAACAAATGGACAAAATAAGCCCACTATGGCTCAGGACCTGAGTAACAGATCCAGAGCTGCAGTCACTCATTTTAAACAAACCAAAGCAAGTCTGAAAGACCTCTGAATTTGCATTAGAAAGAGCAAGTCTACAGCTCCCAACAATCACAAACAATTATGATCACTACTTGCTTCAGCGATACCAAGAGACACATTTTCTTGTCACACCTGTGATGATCTGAGAGTGGTGACATAGGGCCTCGTTTGATTGGCGAGTGTTTAATTAAAACTACACAGAAGAGGCAACTAAAAGCAAGGGAACTCAGTAAAGGAGCAAAAGAAACGATCAAAGGGAACCCGTGTAACTATGAATAATTGCAGATTAACATACGATTGCTTGTTATTGTTGCAATTAATAACTACTGCTTTTATTATTGTTGCTGTTGTTTGTTGTTGTTGTTGTTGTTGTTGTTATTAATAAAACTGAAAGCACGATAGCAATATTTAAATGGCAAGAACGACTCTAAGCCTCATTTTGTTGCTGTGACCAACAGAATGAAAGGGAGTTTGCTCTCACGTTTGTAATACCAAGTCTGCCCCCTTATGGAAAATGCTGGAAGTACATAAAGCTTTTCATTATATTTCAAAGGCAAGTATTGCTGGTTAAGAGGACAGAAAGACAAGAACGTTGTACCTTCTGACCATTCCTACATGTTTTTGACATTTTTTTACCAGCAAAAGTCATTTTTTGGAAAATCTTTCGATCTTCAATAACACTTGCCAACCAAGATGTCTCTCCACCTTGACACTGGAACTCAATGTAAAAATCTTGATATTTTGTACTGATATGAATTTCTACTGTCCCATAACACTGTGTAGTGACTTCACTGTATATTAACTTATTTTCTACAGATTTTTGAGCTGCCAGATGAGTTAACAGAAAAAGTTGAAGCCTGTCAGGAACTATCCTTTATGAAGTTGGTAGCCTGTGAAAAAAATTAGAATGTCTTTTTTCTTATACAAACAAGTAACAAGGCTTGTTTCCACAATTACTTTTTACATTTCCGTGCGTATGACATCTGTATATTATACTCATATTCTAAAGTGACCAGAACGTGTTAATAGAAGCTACATACATTTTTTATGTCTCTTTGAACCCTTTGATTCTGGGTAAATTTACAATAAGTTAGTAGTAATAGACTATACTTTTCAATTATGAATAAAAACGTACATTGAAGTAGAAGATGACTACTGTTTTTAATATATTTTTCCCTCATTATAGCTTGTATTTATTATAGCAAACTTGGGAAACACATGCATGTTTCTTGAATGTTTTTGCATTCTTCAGATTTCAGGGAGGTTACTTCTCTATATCATACAGAAATAAAAGTCTCAGGGTACATGAATGTAGGAAACCCAGCCCCTCCCTCAAGAATTTCTGAGCAACTCTGAAAGGGGTTTAAATGCCTTGCAAGTCCACTCAAGTGACTTTTCACGGCTCACTGCAAGTCTCTAGGCTTTCTCTGCCAATGCCTCTGACTCTCCTAATCACCTCTGGCCACCGCAGCTCCCTCAGGGCTGCCTCTTCCCAAAGAAGGAAGTGAGTTCCCAGACAAAGCTGAAACAAACTTTTGTAACTAACACATTTTACTAAGGTTTGAAGATAAATATCGCAGAAAAGATAAGCTCAAAATAGGTCTCGGGTACCAATAAGCCCAAAGTCACTGGGAATTCACCTACACAGGATGGTCTCTGTCAGCCTCTTTCCTCTTGCATCCTTGCCTGCGATCCTGTTGCTCCAAGGAGACCTGCCCACTTTTTATTTCTTCACTGCCTTCCGGTCAGGTCACCAAAAGCATCCTCTACCCTAGGGCAGCCAAGACATAAAATCCCCTTAACACCAGGCTACTGTAATCTCCACAGAGAATATTTAAAAGAACACTGCGTTATTTACATTATTTAACAGAACATTTAGCATCTGACCTGAATCATCTGGACTGGAATTCTATCTCCGTATCAGGCTTCCCCAAAAACAGTGAATGAATTTGTCTTGAACCAATTGCTCATCCTTCACAGTGGGTTCATCACAGGAAAAAAAGAGTTGGGGAAAGTAGATGGGAACTGTCTGATTACTTTTTAATTTTTCTGTAATTCTAAAACTAAGTTTATTTGTAAGGGGGGGTGTGACATAGTTCAGATTCTACCCTTAAAGATACAAAGGCAACAACATAAAAAATTATATTTTCTTTCATTTCCATTTATTGCTTGAACTAATAGTTTAGTCTTAGAGCATCTATCTAGTTACAAGCAAATTTTTTAAAGAAAAAAAATTTTTTTTTTTTTTGAGTTGAAGTCTCACTCTGTCACCCAGACTGGAGTGCAGTGGCCGCTCCCAGCCACCGCAACCTCGATCTGCTGGGCTCCAGCGATCCTTCCGCCTCAGCCTTCCAAGTAGCTGGAACTACAGGCACACACTACCACGCCCGGCTAATTTTTTTGATTTATTGTAGAGATGAGGTCTCACCAAGTTGCCCAGGCGGGTCTCGAACCTGCGGGCTCAGGCAATCCACTCACCTCAGCCTCCCAAGGTGCGGGATTACAGGCTGAGCCACCGAGCCCGGCAGGAAATTTTAAATTGTTTATATTGCTGCCTTTTTCCTTGGATGGACATTTGAATTCCTATGCCTAGTTGGACAAATGGAAATCATATTTAGACGTTCCTATAATCTAATCATGGCTATGAATTTAAATTATAGACTAGTGTATATTCTTTTCCTGTTCTTCTATTTTTTACCTGTGACAAGATAACTTAAACATCATTTCTTGGCTCCTCCCCTTTGATCCCAGTGCTACTGTATTGGTTATGGTTCTCACCATCTCTTCATTAAATAGTCCCCTAATGCATCATAGACTCTCCAAGTATTCCTCAAAGTTCTGTTTTCAATATAATACTTCTAAATTAACAAATCTGAGCTGTGTTTTATCACCCTGCTTAAAAGCTTGAAACAGAATAATCAGATCCAAACTTGTCATCCTGAAATATAAGCTTATCCATTACATGACCTTACCTGGATTATTAGCCTTGTGTTTTGCTAGTCCCTTTTCATACACTATGTGTTTCTTTCTTGCTCTTGGCCAAGCATTGCCTCTCCTTCATGCTTCTATGATTTGGGAGCTCGTTAGGTATAATACTCATATCATCTTAAATTATATGTATATTTCTTCAAGACCCAAGTCCAATTGTATCCCATTACAAACGTACTCATCATATAATTATTGAGCATTTACTGCCTGGGAGATGATAGTCCTGCTGTGCGGAATTGGTCTTTCTGTACTATAGGGACTTGAGTATTACTTCCATTATTATACATGGAGCCCTAACTACACCTATGACATCATGAGTTCTGAGTGTTTTGTAGATAGGAAACATGCTAAATTTTTTGGCAATCATACTACCCTGTTCATCTCTATTAAGTCCTCCATAACCTAGAGCAGCAATGTTAATCACCTTGTATACACACAAATGTCATTGTTTAGTAAAAACTTGCCATCCTACACCTGTTCAATGAGTTTATTAGACTCTATTTCAGGCATTGATACTGACTTTTATTAAACTTAATTTTGTTAGATTCAGCCAATAATTTCATTCTAATGGCATCATTTTACGTTTTTATTTTTTTATACCAACTGACTGGTTATTCTTCTCAGATTCACGTGATCTGCAAGCATGCAAACATCGTTTTATCCAGAAGCTACAAATTATTGAATAGTGCAAGAGTTAGTAAGTGATTACTGTCAAATTAGCAAGTCAGGCCCCAACAGCCTCCTTAGAATTGGGATGATGCACTACTTTAAATAGAGTACTATTCTAAACCCCAGATTTAACATTTCCACGTCTTTCTAGTGCAGTCTAATGTATTCATTTTATGAAAAAGAAAGTTTTTCTGACCTGAGGTGTTCTTTGAGAATTCATAATGGTTCCTAAAGACCATCTTTGGTTTTTAAAAGATGTTATAAAATATATGCTAGCATCCTACCTGAGATTTCTACTACATTCACCAGTTTATGATTCGTGAAACCTACTTTCTTCCACTTTTTGAAAATTTTCGTGTGGATTGCCCATTTTTCAGACTTGTGCTACCTCTCCTCCTCTAAGAGCCTCCAAGTTCACCAAGAGCAATGATCTTACCTGCAGTTGTATTTATTCAATCTTTCAACAAATGGTTATTGAACCTCTACAATGCGCCAAGCACTGTGTTAAGCTCTAGGGCCCACCTTGAGCCAAAGAGATACAATTTATCCACTCAAAGAATTCTTATTACACGTTGAGGGACGGCTGGATCTTTTCTTTTCTCAACATAAACCTGAAACACACCGGTAAATGCATGAAAATAAATTCATATTATGAAAAATGCCACGAAAAAATTAACAGAACAATGTGATAGAGAGGAAATGGGTGTGGTATTATGGCTACTCTACCTCTGATAGAGTAGCCAGATAACAAGAAGAAGCTTCTGAGCTCAGATCTGAAGAATGAGATATCAGTGATGCAAGTAATTTAGAAGACACCCACCACTCTGAGTGCAACAGGTGTGAGATGGGAAAGAGGTAGACATGTTAAGGGAACTAAAAGGAGCCCTCCATGGTTGAATCTGGTGAGTTCAGGAGAGAGGTTAGAGAAGAGATCAAACAGGTGAGACGTAGGAATTAGCCAGATCATTCATCATTCAGAGCCTTGTAGGTCAAGGCAAGAAGTGGAGGTTTTATTCAATCGAAAACCAGTGAAGGGTGTTATGTCTTAAACAGCAGTAAACAAGCCTAATCAGCTCAATACTACCTCTTAGAATAACAAATACTAGCAAATACTAGGAACTGCATGTATCTTTAAAAACCAAAATTGTTGACAAAGACCAAGATTCTGCATTCTTCCTCTACTTGAGCAGAAATTGAATTTAATGTTATCCCTCCCTGCTTTCACCATCTCAATCCTTTGAGAGTCCACAGATACCAATGCAGAGCAAAGAATGCGCTTGTTCAGCTCACTGTGACACATAATAATCTGACATTAGTCAATATGTTGGAAATGGAAATTCAATCATGAAACACATTCTTCCTTCCAGAGTATATAGAAATGACTTCATTAAATTTGCTTTCAAAGAGTGTTTTTCCTAAAAAGCTGATGTCTCCTTAAATGGTTATGTTAAAGGGCTCTAATGAAGACATACATGAGCTGAAATATCAGCACTAATGGTGCTTGATTCTGTCTTTGTCATTTTGGTGATGAGAAATAAAAGAAGACTGGATATCTCCAGTTAATGCAATCCTTTTAGAGGTCTTTAACTGAACGAGCCTTTAAGGGATAAAGTGTCCTGGAGAATAAAAACCAACAGAAGCAGTTTCTTTGGGTCACAGGCATTGCTGCAGAGCAAACATCTTCAAAGGAAAGAGAAGTCGGCAGCTAGAGTCAAGGTGCCACTTAGACCCCTGTTCCATACCCCAGTGCAGTTCCCCTCTCCCCTCCTCTGTCTTCTCTTTTCTTCTCTTTGTATTCTTCCTCCATCTCTAATCTTTCCGCATTATACTTGTAGATGTCCCTCTTCATCTTATTTTAGTGTTCACTTCCACCATTCATTCCTTCCATATCTTTGAGTCAGTGGAGTTTCTCAGTGCCTGAGTTTCCTTGTCTATAAAGGAAGGTTGGCACCTGTCTCATTTGATTGCCAAGTGAGAAAATACATGGAAAGGAGATGACACACACCCTGACGTATTGATAAGTCCCCTACAAGTGTTGGTCTTTTGTGGAAGGGGGCTTAAAAAGACACCAACAGTGTCAAAAATTAGGCTGAGCATGAACTCAGCCTTTGCACAGTTAAGCATGTACTCAGCCTTTGCACAGTTAAAAAGCTCCCTTCCTGGAAACTGGCAACAGCACCTGCTGGCTAGGTTAAACTGTTTAACAGCTTTTTTTCGCTTCTGTGAACCCCGCTAGCATTGTTTGAAAAGTACCTAGGCCTCCAGGATGCTGCGATTTGGCCCACTTGGAAAGTCCCAATGTGGTTTTGCCCCATTTAAGCAAGCCCCTACAGCAAATGGGGGCCCTTGCTGTGGGACTTGCATGTCCAGCAACAAGTGGCCGCTGGCTGGCTCTTGGCTAATAAACCTCTCCTTTTTACAACTTGTACTTTTGGTGTTGGTGTCTGTGAATTAAGTGCTCGGTCCCTATTTCACTTTCCTCACCCTTCCCACCCCTTTCAGCCTCCTCTTCCCCTGCCCTACCATAGGCCAAATTGCTCATATATTCACCACTCCACCCTGAGGCCCAAGGGCTGAAGGCCCACCAGCACGGAGTTTAACATGCTCACACCTACATTCAAGCATGCAGAGCAAACATCTAATTTTTTTTTTCAACAGGTTTCAAAAAGATATGACTAACTAAAGGCATTTTTTTTAAGTTGGAGAAAGGTATATGGTGGAACTGAATGTTATACCTGCCTTCACTCTTTCTTACCCAGAGGCATGTAAGTAACTGGATGTTACAGCAACTTGTCGTTAGAGACCAATCCAAGGAAAGCACTAACATCCAGTTAATGAGGGCATACAACTGAAACTTTCCTGAGTGGCTCTCCTCCAAGTAGATTCAGAGACCTAGTCTCATTCTGTGTTCTGGCTTTGTAATTGCCTAGAACCTTGGAGTCTTTCACCTATAGGTATACAAAAGAAGAAAGGGAAAGTGGAAATTATTGTGGAAATTTGTTAAGGTCCAAGCCTGGAAGTGGTACACATAACTTCTATCCACATTCCTCAAGCCAGAAGATAGTCATAGGACCCTACCAAACATCAAGGAAAGCAAAAAACCAAATCTAGCTTTGACTCAAAAAGAAATGAAAACAGAATATGGTGAACACATAGCAAACTCAGCCACACAATCTTTTCTTACAAATAGTTTTGTTTAGTGTTTTGTTTTGTTTTTGTAATATGTATTTGATGGATGGGGATTTTACCTGTATTTAAGAAAATCTGAGGATTGGAAGAAAAAGAACAGGTCTTCAAACTTTAAGTCCATATCGAATAATAGTGACTGTCTTAACCTGAATCTTTCTACACATCCTACAAAAGTCATATTGATCGGCCAGAAGACTAAATGACATCCCCCGCAACATTCTCTCGGGGCACCATGTAGCCTCCCCTCTCCTGGCAGCAGAGAAGTCTCTCACCCTTGTTCCTTTCCTTCTTCCAGCTTTTCATGGCCCCTTGACCCCTTCAATCTTTTTGTCACCCATTCACTTCTTGTGCTCAACCTCGGCATCAGTTCTAGTTGGGCTGGACGTTGGGGACAGCAGAATGGAGAGAGAAAAAATACTCTGCTAAAAGGATCTGGGTAGCTTTCTACTCCTTGAGTGCATGACCTCAGATAGCCTGTGTTACTTTGTGACTTAGAGAGGTGGCAGGGAGGGAGGCGGAAGGTGCGGGGAGAGGGAGAATAACTACCCTACCTCACTGAGATGGTTTCTGTTTTGCAAAAGCAAGTTGAGAGCTAGGAAGAAAAGCACAAAACGAAAGGAGAGTAAGCCATGGCTCTCTTGTCTAACTTCAGGTCACTAATTTATGTCCTTATGATGCTGGTTTTTGTCTCGCAAGTTGGCAAGCTGGGCCCCCAAGGATGTTGCAGTTCTTGGGCCACACAGCCTGGGATTCACGCAGTGGCCGGGGACATGATGGTGTCCGGATAAGGGAACCCAGTGGCGCCTGAGAACTCAGGGATGTCAACAGCTGCAGAGCCCCCAAGAAGGGTTACAGCTCTCATAGTTTGGGGTCGCTGAGACAAGCCCCAAGAAGTGTTTACAGCTCACCGGGCCTATGAACCAGCCCCTGGGGTTTACAGGCCCCTCGGCTCACTGAGCAGGCAAGCCAGGCCCCGGAGAAGGGTTGCAGCTCGGCAGGTTCGGTGGGCCAGCAGGCCAAGTCCCCGAGGAGTGTCACAGCTCCATTGGCTTCCTCAGCTGTGCCGGCTCCGTGGGCTCCGTCGGTTCTGTCGGTTCTGCCGGCTGGGTGGACTGGCAAGCCAGCCTCCGGTGTGTGCCACTCTCCTAGTCGGCATATCTTCTAGTCTGGCATTTCCAAGTTCTTGTCTGGTGCCCAGGAAGAATGAGGGGCACCTACAATCAGAGGATGATTAAGCAGGAATTTGTTTAAAAGACAGGAAAGCTCCCTACAGCGGGAGGGAACCCAAAGGGGTGAGGACAGAGGTTTATATAGTCTTAAGAGTGTGCTGATTGATTAGCACTAGCACCAGTCAGGGAGAGGCACCTTGGTGTGGGATAGGAAATACACAAATCTGGAGTGGGTTGGGAAGGGCCCACCAGGGAAAATTACGTGAAATTAGATGTCTAGGGACCTGGAAATGCATGTGCTAACTCCAGTCCATGGGACGTGTAATGGAAATTTTTACTGGGGACCCGCCTTAGTCTATCTACCCATCTGATGTCTCCCTTTTTACTCTCTCACATCATTCCAGAGACTTTTGTAAACCTTATTTAAATGCATTCACTACTTTGGAGGGAGGCGTTGTAAATTAGAATATGATTCATGTAAATTTGGTACTATGTGTTAATATTAGATATGCACATACCCTCTGACCCAGCAATTTTTAAAAAGTTGTTCTATGACATACCCACATATATGCAACAACAAAAAAAGTCATTCTTTTTTTCATCAAAGCATTTTGGTAGTAAGAAAAGATTAGGAACAACCCAAATGCCTACCCGTGGGAAGCTGCTTAAATAAATGATGCTTCCACACAGAGGATCATTATGCAGTCATCAGAAAATGAGGAAATCTGTGTGCTAGTGGCTTTCGGAGATAGAGTGAAAGCCACACACACAAGAAGGTGAAGTGTGCTACCAGGTTCATGATAAAGGGGAGAAGAGATCATATGATTATTTGTCTAAGTATAAGATTTCTCAGAAAGATGTAAAACAAATCAGTTATACCGGTCGTCTCTGGGAAGGAGATCTGAGGGGGCTGGAGGCCATAGATCAAGGAAGGAGACTTTTTAGACATTCGTTATATAATCTAGTCAAAAAAATTCAAGTTGACAATTATTTAACTAAGTGCTCTGGTCTTAAACCAGCTGTACCACAGGCTACTAGGAGAAGAGGAGTCTCAGCTTTTTCTTTGAGGTGGAACATTCCAGAGAAGGAAAATCTACTTGAAACCTTAAAGGACATAAGATGGAGTCAGTATACCCAATGAGCAGTCATTTTTAGCATTGTCTAGGTCAGTCAAGTTTTTCTAGCACTTCACTTGTAGTTTACCCTATAATCACGAGCCAAGGACAGAACTGGTTTCTCAGAGGTAGATATTGATAACTGTCTTACAAGCTCCCTTCCCAGCCTGTTTTATACTAATTAGCTTTTCTATTCCAAATATTGGCACAAGAAACAACCTAATCAGCCCCCTCAGGACCTTCATGACACAGACCCCATCAACATGGCAACAGTCATGTGACTGACCCACCCATCTGCCTGCTGTCCATCACCTGTCATCTGACCCCTTCGTGATGATGTGGAACATTCCAATACCCAATTACCTTAACGACCTGCCCCACACTAAAGAAAAGGTTTAAAAGTTTTCAACCTCGAGCAGCCATTTGCTATTGCTTTGTTAAGCACTGGCCAGGTCATGTGATCTTGGAGCTATGGCCACCATGTTTTCTTAGCTTTGGCCCCCTCCCCCGCCTTGGGGAGGTGAATCTCCTCTCTCGCTCTCTAATTTAATTTCTAAATAAACTATATTTTCCAATCTAACTTCTGTGCAATTATTTGCGTCTTTTGTGTGGCACTAGATCACAGACCAGACACCCCCCCGCCCCCACCACCAAGAGGCTGAACTAACATTTTGGAGGCCTCGCTGGGATTATGACCTAACAAAGACATTTTGACTTAGGCATTAGCTGGGAGAAGTGTAGGAGCTATGTGGTCTATATTTCCTCCAATTCCATGTGGAGAGAACCTTTCCAGCGACATCGTAGGAAAATCTAGGTTTTCCTTTTACAAGGAAGATGGCATCTTGCTTCATGGACAATTGGACTCTGCTTTCCTAGAGGTTTTTTTTTTTTGGTTTTTTTTTCTCTCCAGCTTGGCTCAAGCTCAGAAAAGTAAATAGCAAAAATAGGTGAACCATAAAATTAAGCCTACATCATTGGGGTGTTAACTAAAGTCATTAAATTTGTCATTTGGGATCTAAATATTAGAGTAGGACTTTGATGATACTGTGAAATTGTACCTAAAGTAGATTAATCCAGAATAATAATACAGCAAACAGCATGATTGAAAAATCTGAAAAACTACTCAAGCTTTCCAATTGGTATTTACATTAGCACATTCCCATCCTTAATGACATAAAATGAAATAGCTTTACAGATGCTTAATGCATCAGGGCTCAGTGAATCTGGAGGAAAAGCAGATGGCTTATGTATATCTGAGAGCATTTTAATATTAAACAAATAAGCCGCAATTAGATGGGCGTGGCAAAGGCACATCCTGTTGCATGTTTAACGGTGGAAAGTGAATATTTCAGATGTGTGTCCTCTGTACTTTTCAAGAGTTTGTTCAAAATGACTGCAGGGCAAGGATAAGGGGAATTAAACAAACCTAAGGAGCAAGACTGCAGAGGAGTGAGAATCTACATTGTGCTATGATGGAAGTTGCTCAGCCCATGACCGACAGGGAAGGGAGGACCTTTGTTCACACTGCTCATCCTCTGCTGTGCTGAGTGTGGGGTTAGGGTTGTGACGAAACTAAAGACAGAGAAAAGCTAAACACACCTATATTTGAAATGCCATGGAGATATATGATAGAAAGAAGACTGGGGAAGTGGGAAAGACAAGAAGGAAGAAGGAGAGGCAGGTTGAGGGTTTGGAGGCGGGAAAGAAAAGCATCATCATAGCATCATCTGTGCCACAATGTAGATCCTCTCTCCTCTGCAGTCTTGCTTCTTAGGTTTGTTTAATTCCTCTTGTCCTTGTCCTGTAGTAGACGATCATTTCACAGTGCCTGTGTATATCAAAACATCAAGTCATTCATATACCATTTCTATTCACCAATTATACTTCAATAAAGCTGAGCTGAAAAAGATGAGAATAATTTGAAGCGTATCCAAAAGAATAGTACCCAGATCATAGTATTAGCCTCACCTGGGAACTTGATAGAAATGCACATTCTCAGGCCTCACCTCAGGCCTATTGAATCAGACACTCTGGGGTGGACTCAATAGTCTGTGTTTTAACAAGCCCTTCAGGTGATTCTGATGTGCGCTCAAGAGTGAGAACCTCTGGCCCACACCTTCTATTTAACATGATATCCAAGTTGACCTGCGTTATAAATATCCCCATTGACCATAAAAGTGATATAAAATTGCTAGAAGTTTTCTTATGCAGACCAGCCAGGTTGGTCAATAGAACTATTTACTGAAAGAAATATTAAGAAAAAATACCCCCCAACACACTTTGGAAAAAAAATTTTTTTGTTTTTGGCACATTTCTAGAAATTACACTTAAACAGAATTTTCACATTAGTGGATGGAGAGGGATGAGAACAGGGAGGTATTATAGGTGTGTGCTTGGATTATCTTCTGGAATAAAAGAAAACCTATGCATTATTTTTTGGATTTTTACACCGTAGCTATGGGTAAGAATGGAGAGCTGAACAGAAAGACCAAAATCTGTGTTTTTTTTAATAAAAAGTGAAAACAAATTAAAAGTATTTGGAGCTTATGATTTACCCAAGAGTCACCTTGGTGGTAGTATGGTGTCATGGAATGGGAAGAGCTTGGGGCATTACATACTTTCATTTGTTCTTACTCTTATCTATCGTAGGAGAAGTAAAGTGTTTAATTATGGCTAATATTAATTTTCAACTTCCCAAATAAGTAGACTGTTTTCAGAGGGGGAGGGGAAGGGGAGAAGAAGGGGAGAGGGGAGGGGAGGAGGAGGACGAGAAGAAAAAGAAGAAGAAGAAGAAGGAGCAGGAGAAGAAGAAAAGAAAGAAAGAAAAGAGGAGGGGGAGAATAATGTCTAGAGAGTGTGTTAGGAAATCTTAGTGCATTTTTTTCAACGCAGTAGTAAGTTGCTCTATAACTTCATGACAGTAAAATAAAAATTCAAGTAAAGACTTACATTACTCCACAGTGTTTGGGGGAGTCAGATTTATGGGCTTTTTTTCTGTATATGGTACTACTGGCATGGGGTTTGAGTTGAAAGCAAGAAAGCCTCATGTTATTTCGACTGAATTATTAAAATGGAAACTATGAGCCCAGTGTATTTTTTTCAGTATATTTGATGTTTGAGGCCATGTACATTAGCACTTACTGCGGCCAGAGGCTTTAAAGACCTTCTGGTCTCCAGGTTTTCGTCATTTATT
>CAUYQG010180810.1:0-22000 GCA_963574415.1 Tarsius wallacei | reverse complement strand
TTGCCTGAGCCCGCGGGTTCGAGACCCACCTGGGCAACTTGGCGAGACCTCATCTCTACAATAAATCAAAAATTAGCCAGGCGTGGTAGCGCGCGCCTGTAGTTCCAGCTACTTGAAAGGCTGAGGCGGAAGGATCGCCGGAGCCCAGCAGGTCGAGGCTGCGGTGGCCAGGAGCAGCCACTGCACTCCAGTCTGGGTGACAGAGTGAGACTCCAACTCAAAAAAAAAATAAAAATAAAAAGAAGAAGATATATGAACAGCCAATAGGTACATGAAAAAATGCCCAGCCTCACAAATCATCAAAGAAATGCAAATCAAAACCAGTGAGATACAACCCAATTCCAGTTAGGATGGCCATCATTAATAATTCAAAAAACAAGAGATGCTGGAGAGGATGCAGAGAAAAGGGAACACCTCTATACTGTTGGTGGACTAGCTGTAAACTAGTACAACCTCTGTGGAAAACAGTGTAGCAATTTCTAAAAGATCTAAAAATTGACATTCAATTGACCTAGCAATCAACTTTCTGGGACCATACCTGGAGGAACTCAAATCATTCTACAAAAAGATACCTACACATGCATGTTTACCGCAGCACTATTCACAATAGCAAAAACATGGAACCAACCATGCTGCCCATCGAAAGTGGACTGGATAAAATAAATGTGGTACGTATACATCATGGAATATTACAAAGCCATAAAGAAAGACAAAATTTTGGACATCGCAGCAATTTGGATGAATTTAGAGTCTCTCATACTCAGTGATTCGTTATAGAAGCAAATACCTGAATGCCACATGTTCTCATTCATAAGTGGATCCTAAACATTTATCATACTACAAGAAAAGGATTGGCAGCAGTGGGACACTGCTAGGAAAAAAGGGGGTGGGCACATAACATCACTAAGGGTAACTGATCCTAAACCAGGAGAAGTAAGGACCAGTGGGAGGCCCAAACTTCACCTGTACTTAGACCACTTATGCACCTAATCCTGACTTGTAAAGAGGCCAGGATGCAATAGAAGTATAGTGTGCACCCTACACAGACATGATTTCAAATGTACTGGTTTTGCACATACCAATAATTTGTTTTAGAAACTAGTGCAGAGGCTGGGTTATCACAGATTTATCTGAGATAGGATGAATCAATAACAAACGGGTAAAATAAAAATGATGGTACTGATTTTGACAAGTGACAAACACTGATGATTTGAGATCTATTATTATTTTCCAGATATTAAAAAATTATTTCTTCTATGCCATTAAAATGAAAACACTTTCCACTTACATTATTATTGAAAAATGCTTTTTATTTCTAAACTGGCATTGGAGTCTCAGCCAACACCTTTCTCCTTTTCTTCCATTCCACATCTTCATTCATTCTGAATCACAGGCCTAAGCCCCATGTCCTGGTTACTTGGCCTTCTTTCACATGGTGATACTCCTCACTTTAGTGGATTTTTTGTCTACACATTCAAGTCTCTGTTTTCAGGGTTACTTAAATTGTAAGGCAATTTTTACACAAACAGGGTGATGAGGAGCCTCTCCATCTGCACCACCTGGCTCCTGAGTATGCTCCAGGCTGTCACCATCAGTCCCAGCATCTCAGTATTGCTGAGATTTACACATACTTAAAAATAACATGCTGTCTTATATTTTTCATTCCTCAACTTATCTTCCAGTAGTTCCATTATTAACTACACCATATCTTATTCCAATATGACCCAGACTGATCTATTCAATGTCAGTTAAAAAAAAAAAGCTCACCTTTCCCCATGAGCTCCATGATCAAGGGACTGCTTTCACTCTGGTGGTGTTCCGGGACCTTTCCTTTGTAGGAATCAAGTTGCTCTCAGGTGCATTCATGATGATAATGCTTGTCCAGCCATCAAAGGTGATCCCAGCACCTTCACTGCACCAGCTTCTCCCCTAAAGCTTCTGCAGAGAAAAGGGCCACCCAGACCCTTCTACTGCTGGTGAGTTTCTTTGTGATGATGTACTAGGTAGACTTTATCATCTCACCCTGTTCAACCGTGTCATGGCAAAAAGATCCAGTCCTCTGAGCCCGCGGGTTCGAGACCCGCCTGGGCAAGCGAGACCTCATCTCTACAATAAATCAAAAATTAGCCGGGTGTGGTAGCGCGCGCCTGTAGTTCCAGCTACTTGGAAGGCTGAGGCGGAAGGATCGCCGGAGCCCAGCGGGTCGAGGCTGCGGTGGCCGGAAGCGGCCACTGCACTCCAGTCTGGGCGACGGAGTGAGACTCCAACTCAAAAAAAAAAAAAAAAAAGGAATGAGTGATGCCATAGGGAGATTCAACAGAGCATTGCTGGTATCGGTTTCAGAGGAAAAAAATTACATATTAATGAATTAAGACTTTGCTGCAGTCTGAACATTTGTCTCCCCAAAATTCATATGTTAAAATTCTAACCCCCATGGTGATAATATAAGGAGGTGGGGTCTTTGGGTGAATTAATACCCTTGCAAAGGAGGCTCAAGAGAGACTCCTTGCCCCTTCTACCATGTGAGGATACAGCAAGAAGGCATTATTTATGAGGAAACAGGCCCACAACAAACACCAAATCTTGTCTTGTTTTGGGGCTTCCCAGCCTCCAGAACTGTGAGAAATTTCTGTTGTTGATAAGCTAACCAGTTTTGCTATATTTTATATATTTATATGTTTTGTTATTCCCAAACAAAGTGAGACATAGTGAGACCTCAGCTCTGAAAAAAATACAAAAAGCTGGGAGTGGTGGCACACCTATAATCGCAGCTACTCTGAGGGGCTGAGGTGGGAGGATCACCTGACTCCAGAGGTTCAAGAATGCAGTGAGCCCTACAGTTAAACTTAATAGAAATTTGCAGAACCTGAACGAAGAAAATTATAACCCTGAATTGTATCCCACATCTTAAAAAAAAAGAAAATTATAAAATTTTACTGCAGAATATAGGTGATAGAATAAATGGAGAAGTATACTTGTTTCTGTATTAGATAGGCGAAATATTTCAAAGACATCGATAACTGATAAATTAATGTATAAAGCCAATATAATCACAGCCAAAATTATAACTGTTTTGGAAATGATAAAATGTTTCTATAGTGTTCATTAAAAATAATATATGAATATATTTGGGAAAATTGAGAAAAGAAGCATAACTGGGGAGAACTTAGTATAACAAATATTAAAATCTGCTATAAGACAACTTCAATACAATACAGCATTTACTGAATAGAGCTCATAAATAGACTCAAGAATATATGGTAATTTGCTATATAGTTACATTTAGGGAGGAAAACAAGTTATTCAATAAATTAGACTGGAACCATTAACAGCAACTTGAAAAAAATAAAGTTAAATCCTACCTTTTTTGGCCGGGCTCGGTGGCTCAGCCTGTAATCCCGCGCTTTGAGAGGCCGAGGTGAGTGAATTGCCTGAGCCCACGAGTTCGAGACCCACCTGGGCATCTTGGCGAGACCTCATCTCTACAATAAATCAAAAAAAAAAAAAAATTAGCCAGGCATGGTAGCGCGCACCTGTAGTTCCAGCTACTTGGAAGGCTGAGAGGGAAGGATCACCTGAGCCCAGGAGGTCGAGGCTGTGGTGGCCGGGAGCGGCCACTGCACTCCAGTCTGGGTGACTGAGTGAGACTCCAACTCAAAAAAAAAAAAAAAAAAAATCCTACCTTTTAAAATTATATATATTTTTTATTTTAAAATTGTGGGGTACAGTTAAGGGTTAGGTATACAAATATTCATTGTGCAGGTTAAATCCTACCTTTTTTCACAACTAAATAAATTTCAGATAATTTAAAAATTAAATGTAAAAAAAACTATAAATGTACTAGAAAACATGTTTGACTTCTTATTAAAGAAATACAAGGCTGGCACAGTGGCTCACGCCTACAATCCCAGCTTCTTAGAAGGCTGAGGTGAAAGGATTGTCTGTCCAGCAGGTCGAGGCTGGCTGTGGTAGCCATGATCATGCCACTGAGCTCCAGCCTAGGTGACAGAGTAAGACTCAGACTCAAAAAAACCCCACAAACAGAAGAGTTCAAGTTTTTTTTAAAAAATGAGATTGCCCTTCCTACCTCAAATAAATAAAGTTGAAAAACCCAGTGTTGGCAAGGATATGGGGAGGAAAGTAATCTCCTCTATGTTGGTAAGAGTATACATTTGTAAAATTTTCTAATATGCCTCAAATACCTCATTGACCCATCAATTCTATGTCTATGAATTTACTCTAAGGAGATAATCTTACACATGGGAAGTAATATATACACAAGAATTACTTATAATATTGAAAAATGATAAAAAATGTAAGTCTATTTCTGAAGTATTGTTAGTTATAGAATGTTAGCTCCTCTGCTTTAAAAAAGATCAAATGACCTTTTCTTAAACCGGACTGAAAATGTATTTTTCACAGAATGCAGTTAGGAGGGGAGGTCCAGGGGTACAATGGATCTGTTCCACAAGATCATTCAGGTTCCTTCCATCACTTTGCTCGGTTTTCCCTCTCTGCATGGTCCATGCTGACCACTACCAACACCTACTAGCATTTATGGTAAAGGAGAAAAATGTGAGGAAGAGGTAGAGTGTGACCTGGTAGTTCACTCATAACTTCCACTCACATCACATGATGGCCACATTTAGCTGCAAGAGACACTGGGAAATGTAGTTTCTATAGAAGTCGCATGTCTCCGGCTGGAATTTAGACTTTCTACTAATCAAAGGAAGAAGGGGGGGAAAATGACGTTTAAAGACTATTATCGGTGGCTCAGTCTGTAATCCAGCACTTTGGGAGGCCAAGGCGAGTGAATTGCCTGAACCACCGGGTTCGAGACCAGCCAGGGCAACTTGGCAAGACTTCCTCTCTACAATGAAAACAAAAAAATTAGCCGGGCGTGGTAGCGCCGCCTGTAGTTCCAATTACTTGGAAGGCTGAGGCGGAAGGATCGCGGAAGCCCAGCAGGTCGAGGGTGTGGTGGCCATGAGTGCGCCACTGCGCTTCGGCCTGGGTTGACAGAGTGAGGCTCCAACTCAAAAAACAAACAAACAAAAAATTATTAAAGAATTTGGGATGGAGACACAGAGAGATGTGAAAGATAGGTTCATACTGAGAGTTGAGCGTGGTGGTGCATGCCTGTAGGTCCAGTTACTTGGAAGGTTGATGCAGAAAGATCACCTCAGCCCAAAAGGTGAGGCTGCGGTGGCCGTCAGTGTGGCACTGCACTCCAGGCTGAGCAACAGAGTGAGAATCCAATTCAAAAAAAAATACTCAGGACAGAATAATACATTCTAAAATGTGTCCAAGCGGAATTCAAGAAGGACAAAGAATGGGACACAAACAGTATTTGAAGAGATACTGGTTAAGAATGTAAGCCCTATACAATCCCCCAATACTGAATTTGACTGACTTTTTACAAAATTATATATATATAAAAAGAATGTAAGTCCATGAGAGCAGAAATTTTGTCTTTTTTCTCCCCAATACTGTATCCCTAAACCTAAGCTAAAGCCTGATATATAGTTAGTACTTAGTAAATATTTGTTGAATTCTATTGAATTCTATTTTCAGTAATATGAGAAACTAGACACCTAGATCAACCATCCTACTAAAAACATTCAAAATTCCTGAGTTAAATGTGAAAATAAAATCTACTTAAAATTATTTTTGAGATCACAAGGAAACATATCAAATTAGAGGCAGAAGATGAGATCAAAGAATTTTTGCTGAGACAAATTTGTGTGAATCTTTAAATAAAACCTGAACCTTCTAAAACAGTTTTGTGGTGGGCTCATCCTTATACTTCATTTGGGAGCATCTGTTTTATTTTCTACAGATAAGAGGTATTTTGAAGAATGAGTTTAAATGGCAGTAGTTACAGCCTGTAGATAAAAGTCTTTCATTGGCCACTCTATATTACTACCCTATATTTTGTTTCCCCCCTTTCTTTATGAATAAAACCTGCAGTAGCAAGAAAAGGGGATAGCTGGAAGAATAATCTTTTTGTTTTTTATACTGAAGAATACATTTTAAAAAATGAATTTTACTTTATTCGCTCCTAATCTAAAACATAACTTTAAACCTTCTAATTGCTTTCAGTTTACAAGAGAAAAATAATTGCACAGTCAAACCTAGTACACAAACAAAATTTAAGCAATACAATTTCCACAGAATTCTTCAGGTCTTTTTTTCTTTCTTTCTTTCTTTTTTTTTTTTTTTGAGTTACAGTCTCACTCTTGTCACCCAGGCTGGAGTACAGTGGCATACTCATGACCACCACAGCCTAGACCTGCTGGGCTTCAGCCTTGCAAGTAACTAGAACTACAGGAGTGTGCCACCACTACCAGCTAATTTTTTTGATTTATTGTAGAGACGAGGTCTTGCCATGTTGTCCAGGCTGGTCTCGAGCCTGTAAGCTCAGGCAATCCTCTCGCCTCATCTTCCCAAAGTGCTGGGATTACAGGCATGAGTCACTACACTTGGCTCTTTGGGTGTCTTAATGAGTTGATAAATATTATAAATCTCTAAGGAAGATATTTTTTAGCTTAATTACAGTTGTAATATCCTACATGTATTGGAATATACCTTTTATATTTAAAGAAAAAAATGAATATAGGCCATGCATGTTGGCTCACACCTGTAATCCCAGCTCTTTGGAAGGCCAAGGCAGGAGACGTTTGAGACCAGCCTGGGTAACATAGAAAGACCTTGTCTCGGCCAGGCGCAGTGGCTCACGCCTATAATCCCAGCACTTTGGGAGGCTGAGGTGGGAGGATTGCCTAAGCCCGCGGATTCGAGACCAGCCTGGGCAACTTGGTGAGACCTCATCTCTACAATAAATCAAAAAATTAGCTGGGCATGGTGGCACGTGCCTGTAGTTCCAGCTACTTGGAAGGCTGAGGTGGAAGGATCGCTGGAGCCCAATAGGTCGAGGCTGCGGTGGCTGGGAGCATGCCACTGCCCTCCATCCTGGATGACAGAGTGAGACTCCAACTCAAAAAAAAAGAAAGAAAAAAAGAAAGAAAGACCTTGTCTCTACAAAAAAAAATTAAATTAGCTGAGTGTGGTGTTGTGCACCTATAGTTCCAGCTACTTGGGAGGCTGAGGCCAGAAAATCGCTTGAGTCCAGGAGTTTGAGGTTGCAGTGAGCTATGATGGCACCATTGTACCCCAGCCTGAGCAACAGAGCAAGAACCTATCTCTAAAACAAAACAAAACTGAATAACCCTGAATAAAAACTATAAACTTTATAGACTGACATTCTGACCACCCACCCTCTAACCTCAAACCTTATCAAATCACAATCAAGCAAATATATTCTAATTCTACACATTATCCTTGAAAATGTGTGTTGTTAGCATAGGTTTCTCCTGACTCACTCAGAGCTAATGAGTGTTTGCTACATTTTTTTAGTTTTTGCACTGGCAATTGGTAGCCATTTTACCTTGGCTGGAAATGGATAAAATGCCACTTCTCTATGTTTGGCTCATATCTCTAGGTTTCCTAATTTTTTCACATTCTGAAGATATGTACACCTCTTTTTCCTAGTACCGCCTATCATCCCAATTAACATCCTTCCAAGGAAAAAAGCTAAAAGTATAGAATATTTCACATTGTGGGCACTTATTCATTAAATGAACACTATAAACACCTCATAGGGAACTGATTCCATGTTGTAACCATTGGAATCTTAGTTCCAGTAAATATTCCTGTGGGAAAATTTTTGAAAATCTGTAGAAGCTAAAATCACAATGCATTATAAACATTTGAGTCTTGACTCTATTTTCTAGGAAGCAGTGAGGTCTATGTGACCTATTTGAAGGCATTGGATTCAGGAACAAGATTATCTTTTAGCTTAACATATTATAGGATTTATTTCATCTTGGCATTTACCCCTTCAATCCCAGCTCCTATTTACGCACCTGGCATATAGTAGATGCTCAACAAATATTTGTAGAACGAAAGATTATGATCAGTCCTTAAGAGAGTAAAAGAAATCTACTTTGAAGTTTTTCTCTCAGTCATAGAAGACTAGGACAACCATTCAATCAAGCGCCCAAAATGCCTTTCTTTCACTCAGCAGATAGGCTTTTAATAAATGTTTCCTGAATTGAATAACTCAAAAGATGAACTGGTATTGTTAATATTGATATGTCAGGAGACTATTCACTTGTTTGGGTTGACTTAGAATAAGCATGACTGAGATGGCCTTAAGTATAACAAAGGTACAGCTGGGTGCAGTGGCTCATGCTTGTAATCCCAGCACTTTGGGAGGCCAAGTGGGAGGTTTGCTTGAGCCCAGGAGTTCGAGACCAACCTAGGCAACATAACAAGATCTCATCTACACAAAAAAATCAAAATGTTAGCCAGGCATGGTGGTGCACTCTTGTAGTTCCACCTACTGGGGAGGCTGAGCCCAAAGGATTGCCTGAGCCCAGAAGATCAAGGCTGTGGTGAGCCATGATTGTGCTACTACACTCTAGCCTGGGCAAGAGTGAGACCTCGACTCAAGAACAAAAACAACCCCAAAAGCCCCAAAAAACAAAGGGACAGAAAAGTGTAGAAGTTGTAAGTATTTAGCCCAGTAGATTCCCAAAAAGTGTAACTATTACCTAGGTTAAGAACTAGAACTTCACCAATAATTTAGTAGGCTCCTTCATGGCCCCTTTCAATCATTAACCTCTCTATTTTTTCCAAAGGTAACCATTAACATGATTTCCATCTCCATAGATTCATTCATCTTTGAAATCTGCATCAGTAAATTACATGCTATGTACTCTCTTGTTCCTGCCTTCTTTTGCTTAATATTGCTTGTAGGAGCCAATGATGTTGATACACATAGCTATAGTTCATAAATTTTCATTGGTGAACAGTATTCCATGGTATGAATATGCCACAATTTATCCATTCTACTGTTTATGGATTTCTTGGTCATTGGCAGATTGAGGTGTCTATGATCAATGGTCCTAGAGACACTCTGCACATCTCTTGGTGAACAATGGGTTGTGTTTGAGTTGGAGTCTCACTCTGTTACCCAGGTTAGAAGGCAGTGGCATGCTCCCGGCCACCACAGCCTTGACCTGCTGGGCTCAGGCTCAATAAAATCCCAAATTATACAGACATAAATATATATATATATCTCCAACTTATAAGACACTTTTTTTTTATTAATCAGTATTTTTTATTATCATATTGTGGGGTACAGTTAAGGATCAGGTATACAAATATGCTTCGTTCAGACACCCTTGGCAATAAGAGGTGTCTCCCCGTCCCCAGACAGATATTGAGTATCATAGACACATTGTTAATAAAAGGATTATAGAAAGCTTGAGAGTGCAAAAATGGGAAAAGATATACTATGCATGCCCACATGATCCCCAAGAAAGGTTAAGTATTAATATTAATATTAGGTGAAGTAGACTGTAAGACAAAAGCACTGGTAGAAATACAGACATTTGAAAGTTCCAAAAAGAGTAATTCACAACAAATATGAAGCATTTAAAATTTATATGTACCTGCTAGTAACAGCTTCAAAATATATAAAATAAAAATTAAGCCGGGCTCAGTGGCTCAGCCTGTAATCCCTCGCCTGGGGAGGCTGAGGTGAGTGGATTGCCTGAGCCCGCGGGTTCGAGACCCACCTGGGCAACTTGGCGAGACCTCATCTCTACAATAAATTAAAAATCAGCCGGGCGTGGTAGCGCGCGCCTGTAGTTCCAGCTACTTGGAAGGTTGAGGCGGAAGGATCGCCGGAGCCCAGCAGGTCGAGGCTGTGGTGGCCGGGAGCGGCCACTGCCCTCCAGTCTGGGCAACAGAGTGAGACTCCAACTCAAAAAATAAATAAAAATTAAAAATAAATAAAAATTAAAAGGAGAAAGATAAACCCAGACAACATAAGGCGAAATTTAACATGCTTTCCTTGGAAACTGATAGAACAAGTCCACAAATACTCAGTAAGGATTTAAAAGATTTGGTGTAATTAATAAAATGAATGTCTTTGACATAAACTAAATGGCAAATAATGCTATAGATCAACAGTTTTTTCAAGCCCACATGCCTTGTGTTTCCAAATTGAATCATATGCAGGGCCTAATAGCAACGCCCAACAACTTTTAAACGATTGAAATTATACATAGCAGGCTCTTTAATGGTATTGGAATTAAGTTAGAAATCGTTAATAACAAATTAACTAGAAATTCCCACACGTTTGGAATTTGCATTTCTACCTCACATCTCTAAAGTTTACCTCAGTGAAGGTTCCCTGACCACCCTCCTTAAAACTGCAAAGCCAGCCTACTTCAGTAGGCTAAACTTCCTTTCTTACTTTCTCTCAAAAGCATGTATCCCTCTTTTGCCCCCTCCTCCAAATGTACCTTATGAGTATGAGGTCATACATTTTTGTTTTGTTCACTGCTGTAACTCAGTAATTAGAACAGTGCCTACCATACAACATATGCTCAAGAACTATTCGTCTTCCCTACTTATTTTTATTTTTTTTTAGTTGGGCTCTCACTCTGTCACCCAGACTGGAGTGCAGTGGCACCATCACAACTGCTGCAACCTCAACCTTCTGGGTTCAGGTGATCCTTCCACCTCAGCCTCCCGAGTAGCTGGGACTACAGGTGTGTACCACAACACCCAGCATTTTTTTTATCCTAGAGACAAGGTCTTGCCATGTTGCCCAGGCTGGTCTCAAACTCCTGAGCTCAGACAATCCTCTCACCTTGGCCTCCCACAGTGCTGGGATTACAGGCATGAGCCATTGCGCCCAGTAGTCTTTCCTTTATTTTTCCAGGTCACTTCACCTGCAAAGTCTTCCCTGGTGACCCAACTACTGCATCATTTGCATGAGAGCAGCACTTCATATCTTTTTTAAAAATCTTTTTTTTAAGTCGGAGGCTCAATGTTGCCTAGGCTGGAGTGCAGTGGCATACTCATGGCCACCACAGCCTTGACCTGCTGGGCTCAAGTGATCTTTCCACCTCAACCTTCCAAGTAGCTGGAACTACAGAGGTGAGTCATCAGTCCGGCTAATTTTTTCATTTATTGTAGAGATGAGGTCTCGCCAAATTGCCCAGGCTAGCCTCGAACACGTGTGCTCAGGCAATCCTCTCTCCTCAGCCTCCTAAAGTGCTGGGATTACAGGCATGAGCCATCGGTCCCGGCTCTTTTAAAAAATCTTTATCTTAAAGATGTGGGGTACAAGTCAGGATTGGGTACATAAGTGGTCTACGCGCAGGTGAAGTTTAGGCCTCCCACTGGACCTCACTTCAACTGGATTGGGATCATGTACCCTTATTGAGATTGTGTTCCCCCACCCCTCTTCCTCCCGTGGCAGTGTCCCGCTACTGCCAATCCCTTTCTTGTAGTATTATGAATAGGTGTTCAAGCACTTTGTATTTCTAACACAAAGGCAGGCAGCCTTGAACAAAGTGCTGTGGACATGTACCCATGGCAGAAGCACAAAGACTCAGAACAGAGGTCCAACAGACATTGAATAGAAGCAAACTTTTTTTAATGGTGTATTGTTATTGTGTGTTTGCTTTTATTATTGTTTGTAACCTTTCTACCTTCAAAATTTTTAATAGAATCAGAAGTCCAATACATAATAAATGAAATGAAACTGATCTGGCTGAGGTAAGATCTATTGCTAGATGTTTTGCCATTGAACAGTCACTTGCCTCACTAAGGCATTGATGCCTCCTCTTATACGACACAAGCAAACCTTGCTCTACCCTCTTTGTGGAATTAGAAAGAAGGAATAAACTAAGTTCACTCAAGAATAAACCTACAGAAAGGATTTCTCTTATGGTTTGAAGCAAGTATTAATTTGAAGGGTTTTTGTACATTGTGACCCATTTCCTACTCCCCCCTACTTCACTCTGGAGCACTATAGAATACTGAATTCTACAATGGAAGGTCATTCTTTTTACTCAAGGTTGTAGCTGTTGCCAAAATGCAGATTTGGGAAGAATCAGAATATATCCAGAACATCACAGGTGGCGGGTCTTAATATAAAAAGTGGGGAGGGAAGAATGTAGCTTGAGGAAGTGGGTACCTAGGTTTTTTAAAAAGGGGGCCTGAAGGTATCAAAGGCAACTAAGCTTATATAATTTAAAGTAAGGTATTAGAAGAGACAAAAGCCCTGTTTGATCTTCATTTTATATTTTGAGTCTCAACTCTGTGGGCCAGGATGGAGTGCAGTGGCATGATCACAGCTCACCGTAGCCTCAAACACTTGGGCTAAGGTGATCCTTCCACCTTAGCTGGGACTACAGGCAGGCGGCAGTATGCCAGCTACTTAAAACATTTTTTTTTTTCATAGAGGTTTCTGTTGCCCAGGCTGGTCTCGAATTTCTGGGTTGGAGCAATAATCCTCCCTCCTCGGTCTCCCAAAGTGTCGGGATTACAGGTGTGAGCCACTGCACCCTGGCCCTGAACTTCATTTTAGAATTTTGTATACTAGATAACTTTTCTTCCCATCTATCACAACAGCGATGTAAAACATATTTAAAGAGGTAACATTAGTTCGTTAAGGCAAAAGGGATTCTTAAAGGGGGGTAGGCTGTATGTAAAGTCTCCATTAAGGTCCCATAATTTGACAGAGCCCCAGAGATGATTTTGATGGCTCCACATTCCTTCCCAGATCCACTATATACAGGCAGCACTCAAGGCACATTTAGTTAGACGTTACACAAAATTGCAAAGGAGTCAGGAACTGTTGTATCCGCAATTCAAATAAAATGAGGACAAACTTGAGAATCTAAGATGACTCATTGTTTCAAACAAACTTATTTTTATATGCTGGAAGAGAGGCAAGAACTAAAGTTCAAGACAAGCAGATGCCAAATCACTTGCCATGTGACGGACCTGTCATAATTCATTCATGATAACACTGAATGTCTGTGGTGTACAAGGCCCGATTCTAGGTATGTGGAACAGAGCACTGGAGGAAAAAACGATTTAAAAAATCCCTGCTCATGGGGCTTACCTTCTACTGTGAAGCAGACAATAAGTAAAAGTACTATATAATATAGCCCTAACTTTTATGGAAGAAAACAAAACAGGAAGACCCACAGTGATCCCAAAGAGTCGAGATGTTACAAATTTATTTTTTTATTTTTTTGAGTTGGAGTCTCACTCTGTCACCAACTGGAGTGCAGTGGCCACTCCTGGCCACTGCAGCCTCAACCTGCTGGGCTCCGGAGATCCTTCCGCCTCAGCCTTCCAAATAGCTGGAACTACAGGCATGCGCTACCATGCCCGGCTAATTTTTGATTTTATTGTAGAGATGAGGTCTCACCAAGTTGCCCACGCAGGTCTCGGACCCGCGGGCTCAGGCAATCCACTCACCTCGGCCTCCCAAAGTGCTGGGATTACAGGCTGAGCCACAGAGACGGGCCGTTACAAATTTAAATAGGGTAGTCAAGTGACAATGGAAAGCAGAGTTGTAGGCATTTGAGTATCATCTTATTTCCTGGGCATCAGTTTCCTTTTTGAAAAGATCAAGCTAGATTAGACAAAGAAAAGCATAAGGAAAACATTCTGATATCTCAGGTTTTTACTTTTACCAAGGTGCAGCCTTTCCCATTGATTATTAGTGTCCAACCATGTAAACAGCTGTTTTCTAGGCTGTGCTTTTATATAATCTCAAAAGGGGAAAAAGGGTTACATCTGATTTCAGCTTTTTTCTTTTTTAAACTCATGTTTGGTTAGGCATTTAAAAAAACAAGTCTTGGTCGGGCTCGGTGGCTCAGCCTGTAATCCCAGCACTTTGGGAGGCCAAGGCAATTGGATTGCCTGAGCCCACGGGTTTGAGAATGACTAGGGCAACTTGGCAAGACTTCGTCCCTACAATAAATCAAAAATTAGTCGGGCGTGGTAGCACGTGCCTGTAGCTCCAACTACTTGGAAGGCTGAGGCGGAAGGATTGCTGGAGCCCAGCAGGTCGAGGCTGCGGTGGCCGGAAGAGTGCCACTGCACTCTAGTCTGAGCGAGAGTGAGACTCCAACGCAAAAAAAATCCCCCAAAAACAAAAAACCAAGTCTTACAAAGCACTAACCATTAAAAAGGGAAAAAGTTGGGCACAGTGGCTCATGCCTGTAATCCCAGCACAGGTGAGAGGATTGCCTGAGCTCATGTGTTTAAAACAACCTGGAGAGGTCTTGTCTCTACAATAAACTTAAAAGAAAATTAGCTGGGCATGGTGGTATGCGCCTGTGGTTCCAGCTACTTGGAAGGCAGAGGTGGAAGGATTGCCTGAGTTCAGTGAGACTAAAAAAAAAAAGACAAAAAAACCCCAATTCATGTTTAAGAACCTTTTGGAAGAGACAAGGTCTCACTGTCACTCAGGCTGGAGCACGGCAGGACAATAGCTCACTGCAGTCCCAAATTCCTGGGCTCAGGCAATTCTCCGGAGTCCCTGGGATTACAGGCATGGGTTACCTTTCCTGGGTCTTTGAGTACTTTAAACCCAAAGCACTTTAATGACTTATTTTAGTAACGCTGGTCCATGTAATCACAACTCCCTTTCCTTTTGAATTCATGTCAAGCTGAGGTGAGAGGATTGCCTGAACCCACAGGCTCGAGACCAGCCTGGGCAACTTGGTAAGACCTCATCTCTACAATAAACCAAAACATTAGCCAGGCATGGTGGCACATGCCTGTAGTTCCAGGTACCTGGAAGGGAGGTGGAAAGATTGCCTGAGCCCAGCAAGTTGAGGCTGCAGTGGCCAGGAGCATGCTACTGCCCTCCAGCCTGGTTGAGAGTGACTCCAACTAAAAAAAAAAAAAGGATTTTGCTTAGCCCAAATTACCAGAATAATCATGTGAATAGTTACCAGTACTCTACAGATATTGTGTAGAAGGGCCCTAGGTTGGAAATACATCTCATTGAAGATCAAACTATTTTTTCATTTCAGTTGCTGTCCAAACATTGGTATTTTTAAGTAGATGTTTCCTAAACAGACCCTTCCCCAATTATTAACTGAGCTCCAAAGTGATTTAAGTCCTTAGTCACTCGCCCTCTCTCTCTTCAGTTCCTAAATTTTCTAATACTAATTTGTAATTTCTAATAGGAAGACTCCTGTGTGTCCTTTTCCCCCGGGAAACTCGACTTTTACATTCTTTTTTTTTTTTTTGAGTTGGGAGTCTCATTCTGTCGCCCAGACTGGATTGCAGTAGCATGCTCCTGGCTACCGCAGCCTCGACCTGCTGGGTGCAGGCGATCCTTCCACCTCAGCCTTCCAAGTAGTCGGAACTACAGGTGTATGCTACCCAAGCCCGGCTAATTTTTGATTTATTGTAAAGATGAGGTCTCACCAACTTGCCTGGGTGGATCTTGAAACCGTGGGCTCAGGCAATCCGCTCGCCTTGGCCTCCCAAAGTGCTGGGATTACAGGCTGAGCCACCGAGCCCGGCCAACTTTTACATTCTAACTTATTTTGTGTGTCTTTGCCAGTACACAATTCCATGGTTTTCTAAAATTAAGTTCCATAAAACTTTGGTTCTAAGAATAACACATTGATTGGAAATATCAAAAAATGTAAAAATCAAACCTTCCAATTTAAGAATGCATACTTTAAATGTTAATAGAATTCAAGTTATTAAAATTCCTTCTATATACTATAATTAGTGGTGTTTAACTGAAATAACCAAAATTACTTCTTCCTTCTCACATGCACTATACCATCACTCCCCTGCCAAATAGCTTCAAGCCAAACTAGTCTTTAAGCAACATGAAAATTGTTCAAATTTCCCAGGTAAAAATGAGACCAGCTAATTTGAACAAAGGATCTTAGAGTTACCAAATAAGGCACTTCTAAAAACCAAATTAAATTTATAATCGTCCTCTTAATTCACTGTTTACTAACCCTTTTCCTTGTCACGGTACCCAGGCAAGTAACATCTTGCTGAACTACAAGTCATGGATGAAACCACTCTTGGTGGAACAACTGGCTCAGGGATTCAGATGGCTCTGCACTGTGAGAAGTTCTGTTCATTTAATGTCTTGAGAATTACTTCGAGAAAAGGATTTTAGTTTTTTTAAAACACACTCACACAAATGAGTTGTAGAGACAAAAACTAACTGGAAATGCTTGTTCACATTTTCATTGTAACCATTTACTTGTCAAGGGAAGGCATAATGAATATTCAATATCAAGCCTAAAGCTACAATGTTAAATTATCAACTCAAAAAAGGTTATTTTTAAGTGCTCTCTTGTATAAAGCATCAAAAAGTTAATACAAGTACTAGTCTTAAGCAGTCACACAAGTCTAAGCCACATTTATTTGCACATGTATAGTAATGGGCAACAGATACTCCAACTTCATACAAATTTATAAAACAACAAAGTTAATAATCACTAGGTACACTTGTGTGTTATCTCGCTTACATATTAAAGTTTAGATGAACTTCCTTCATTTTGTAAACTTTCATACAATACTTCCTTAAACAAAATTCTTGAAAACACATATTGGCATGTTTCAGTTAGAGCCAACATAAAAGTTAAGACAGGACCACAAACTCAAAAACCAAGTTTCGAAGATACTTTTCTACCTCCCTCCCCTAGGAAGAAGTGATTATTTTCTTTAACACATGTATATGCTGTATCACAGAAGTAACCATGAGGACAAAAGAATGATGCTTCCATAATCAGGAAGAAAATGCCAACCAGTTAACTACCAAATATATGGTTAAAATGAGTAACAGGGAAAAATGCTTAGATTACTAGAAAATAGTAAACGATTTTAAAGAGAACAATCTGCTCCCCTTGAAGCTGCAAAGATCTGACTCTGACAACTCCAGATACTCGTCTAAAGGCAAATAAAAGTGAGGAAACCTTCAAAAACATTCTAATCCTGTTCAATATCTAGTGATAAAAGCTGAAAATGGGATCAGGATATTTATTATACAAGTGTCAACAAGGACATCCCAAAAATAATGAAAGAAGTGCACATTTATTTCTACAAAAGCAATATATGATACAGAATTAGGAGGGAACAGACTTAAAGATTTGCCTATTAAAATATACAGATTCTTACTGAAGCGTATAGGGTATTTAAAAAAGATGACAAGGGATGTTAATCTTTTTTTATTATTATCATTTTTACATATTTCAGAACCTCACATAATTTTGATAAATAACTCTTACAAAATTATGCAAAAAGTACAAGAATGTCTGGTAAACAAACAGTCTGTATTTTCCAAAAAGACTTTTTACAACATGCAATTCTTAAGGCAGCATCCTCCTTACAAGGAAAGGTAATCCTTTTACTCATCAAGAAATCTTCTGCTGCAAAGAATAGGCTAAGAGAGCCTGGCTTCTTCCATTAACGCCTCTTGTCTTTCCTGTCTGATTTTCGGTCTCTTTCACTTCTTGAAGATCTTTTGCCTGATCGACTACTCTCTGATATAGACCTCTTCCTGTCAGACCGGGAATTCTTATCCTTTGATCCTTTTGTATCTCTACTACTACCACCTTTTGAAGATTTGTGACTTCTTTCTAGTCCTGAAGTATCCCTTCTCTTCCGATCCACACTCCTTCTGTGCTTTCTATCTCTATTATGGCCCCGGCCCCTACTCCGACTTCTACTCTCGCTACTACTACTTGTGCTGCTGCTGCTGTCCCTGCTGCTGCTGCCACTTGTACTGGAGCTGCTACTGGAACTACTTCGACTGCTACTACTGCCACTGCTGGAACTGCTTCCGCTGCTGCTACTGGTCGAACTGCTACTAGAACTGCTACTGCTACTGCTTCGGCTTCTACTCTTGCTTGTTTTATTTCTAGCTCGACCTCTACTTCTGCTCCTAGTTTTGGTCTTGCTCTTGCTCTCTGGATGGACTGTCAAGACTGGTTCTACTGGCACTTCAGTAAGTTTCACAGACTCTACAGAAAGCTCCTTCCTCTCAGGTAGTAAATGCCCCTGCTCCTGAATAGCCTGGGGTGGAGGCTGTAAAACAGTTAATGGCAAAGTCTCAGGCTGAGAGGGAGGCTGGGACTGGAGTACTGGTTGGGACTGAGACTGAGACTGAGGTTGGGGCTGGGCTTGGGCTTGGGCTTGGGCTTGGGCTTGGGCTTGGGCTTGGGGCTGGGTCTGAGGTTGCAGCTGAGGCTGAGGCTCAGGTTGGGGCTCAGATTCTTTTTCTTCTTTTTCCTCAGACTCCTTTTCCATGTCTAGAGCACTAACATTCTCTTTCCCAGGAGAAAGAGATTTACGTTCTTTATCTGGCTCAACTTCAAATTCCATCTCTGGCTCCAACTCTTTGCTAGTTTCATTTTCTGAAGGTTCTACACTTTCAACTTGATTAGTTTCCATAATTTCCTGCTCAGCAATTATGTTTTTAACATTCTCAACCATCTCTAGCACATCCATTACTTCTTCAGGCTGACTATCCTGCAGCTTCTCACTTTCTCTTACCTCAGTTTCCTCTTCCATCTTAACCTCCATTTCCTGTTTTTGTTCTTCCTCCTCCTGTTCTTTCTCTGCATCACTATGAACATTCCCTACTTCCTTTTCCTCTTCCTCGCCTGGTTCCTCTATTTCTACATCATTGTGCTGATTACCTGTCTCCTCCAACTCTTCCTCTCGCTGAGCCACCACCTTACCCTCTTCTTGTTCCGCCTTCTGTTCTTCATTACGCACCACCTGATGCTCTTTTTCCTTCATTGACTGTCTTCTAGGCCTAGCCTCCATTTTATTTATTTGTTCTGCAAATTCGATGCGTCTACCTTCAAATAAAGCTAAAGGATAAAAATTTACACATGTAAAACTTCTATGATTAAGAAAATTCAAAGTCACAATTTTATACCTGGTCATAAATCGTCATTAAGTTTCATCTGAATGTCTCTTTATAAAGCAATGATGATGAAAGACTGATTATGGCAAATTATTACAAATGGACATAAAATGATAAAACCAAAGAACCACGGGAAATCTATATGTTATTAAACTAGTGGCAGGCAAACCAGACATTATTTAACTGATAAAAAAACAGATCACTCTTTATGCTAGATGAAAAAATAACAAAACATAGTTAAAACAACCAGTTTTATAGCACCAAATCCCATAATTTTCTGATCCCAAGGAGACAAATCATCATCTTAGCAATGTTTATCCTTCCACATGTTTCTAAGAACTATATCAATGTTAACTTTTGACTTGCGTTATTAGCATTTTATCAGACTAGTTAAGAGTATCAAGCAAAAAGAAATGATCTTACACAAATACTTAAGAAACACAGATGTATAAACACCATCTACAAAATAACACTCAGATTCCTGCACTCCAAAACTCATTAGCACGACTGAATCTTTAAAACAACAAATCAACCACTGAATCACAATTATTTTAGGAAACAACCAGATGTGTATATATGAATTTAATACCTTACCCATTAGGAAAATTTCATCGGATCTCTTCAAGTACTTACCATTCATTTTTCTCTGTGACTCTTCTATTAGTTTTTGGGTAGCTGGACACATTCTTCCAGGAATATAGAACAAATGGGGCTTTGTCTTAGTTCTTATATATTTAATTATCTTGGCATTATGCTCATTCCATTCTTCTTGCTAAAGAAAAGATAAAAGGTCAATGGTTTTTTAAACACAGAGGATTACCAATCTTAGAATTTCAAAATACTACTCACCAGCTGCGCAAGCTCAACTTTCTGTTCCAAAAGCCGCAGCTCTGTCTGCTTGGCGCGCCTCTCTTCAAACAGTTCTCTCCTCTCATTTTCAACCTGCTTTCTCTCTTCTTCTGCCTGAACTTCAAGTTTTTGTTCAATTTCCTGGCGTCTCTTTTGCTAATATAAAAAATCCTTACTTTAATATTTATGTGTCAAAATGAATGAAAGACAAGGTTTACTTGGTTTCAGCCAGTTCAACTATAATATAAAGCTATTACACATCTTGATTTTGTGAAATATTACAATTTTACTACGTAAAGGTATATGCACATGTTTTATATTTTCAATTCAGGTTACCAACTAATTTGAACTTAGTACTTGGGTACTGGTTGTAATTTGTCTCTCAGGTAATAGGGACTGAGGCTTTTCCCAATATTAAAATTTCAAGGCCAGGCTCGGTGGCTCAGCCTATAATGCCAGCACCTTGGGAGGCCGAGACGAGTGGATTGCCTGAGTCTGCGAGTTTGGGACCAGCCTGGACAACTTGGCGACACCTCATCTCTACAATAAATAAAAAAATTCAGAAAAACTAGGCAGGCTTGGTTGTGCATGCCTATAATTCCAGCTACTTGAAAGGCTGAGGTAGAAAGATCGCCTGAGCCCAGTGGGTCGAGGCTGTGGTGGCTATGAGTGTACCACTAAACTCCAGCCTGGGCGACAGAGTGAGACTCTTACTAAAAAAATTAAAAATAAAAATTAAATTAAATTTACTTTAAAAATCAGTTGGGCATGGTAGCATGACCCTGTAGTTCCGGCTACTTGGAAGGCTGAGGTGGAAGGATTGTCAGAGCCTAGCAAGTCAACGCAGGGGTGGCCATGAGTATGCCACTGTACTCCTGCCTAGGCGACAGAGTGAGACTGCAACTCAAAAAAAAAAATTCTAAGACAGTAGCTATAATATAAAAAACTGTTCTTATCCCAACATAACCTTTAAGGCTTTTTCATTAAAGTTAACCTTAAAAAAGAAGAGTACTGTTTTTAGAGGTTATCTTTATTCTTCTTTCCTAACTAATGAAGTAATTAACACTAGTCATACTTTCTATCCACTTATTTTAGAAAACTACCAATTGATTCTTCAAACATTAAGATGCCTTAAGCCTCTTATATTCTCAGTTATTTTTTAACATTTTCCCTCAGAAGCAATTATGTGGGGCTTAACTCCACAGATATAATTTTGTATCTTTAACAAAAGAGAAACTTCTAGAAAGACAATACAGTTCAATACATAATGGAGGGCAGGGAATGTTTATACCTTTGCTTTTATAGTGCTAAGTATTGCCTTTGGGTATGTAAATTAGTCTTAAAATTAGCTGCAAGATCATAATGTTCAACTCCTTTGTTCAGCTCTGGGGCCTAAAAAAATGAAGACTTATCCAAGACTACATCATGAGATTGCTGTTAGCTTAGGCAGGAATCCAGGTTCTAAGAGTTACAGACCATGGCTCTTCATACTACAAACAAAAATGCCCTCAATTCACAGCACCTTAAAGAGCAGTCACAAGTTAACAAACTCAGAAAGGTAACCCCAGAAAGTTTAATAATTTTTTACTTGGCTTTACTTTAGGCTTGCAACCAAGTCTTAAAAGAGCTTTTAAACTCTTGCACTCCAGCCTGGGCAATGGTGTGAAACTTCAAATCAAAAAAAAAGAGAAACATTCATCTACTACTCTGACAACTTAAATACATAATGCAAAACAAAAAATTGCATAAATACCCTTTCAGTAGCGACAGTGGATTCTTGTTTAAATTTCTGTAGGGTGCCCATCAACAAGCCAAATATTCGCCGGTTCCTAAGAACAGATAAAGAAAAATTCCATTTCAACAGGATCCGCTTCATTTAAACACATCTTTTTAAAGAGATTTACAGGACACTTGAACAATCCCTTAATATTTCTTAAAACCGCAGTATTTCAGAAAATTGCCCCCTCCCCCCCACAAGGGTACTATAGTTACCTTTGCTTCCCCTTTTCATCCATATTTTGATCCTGGATAAGGTCTCTACGTGTACGCTCTTTGGAGGTAGCTACAACTGAGGACTGCAACGCTGGCTGCAGGAGAAAAGAAAATCTCAGTAATTTAGTTATCATATGGGTGGCACACTTTTACATGTAGCAAAGTAAAAATACTATATTTTGCCAGGCTCGGTGGCTCAGCCTGTAATCCCGCGCCTTGGGAGGCTGAGGTGAGTGGACTGCCTGAGCCCGCGGGTTCGAGACCCACCTGGGCAACTTGGTGAGACCTCATCTCTACAATAAATCAAAAATTAGCCGGGTGTGGTAGCGCACACCTATAGTTCCAGCTACTTGGAAG
>CAUYQG010180808.1:0-23133 GCA_963574415.1 Tarsius wallacei | reverse complement strand
TTTTTTTTTTTTTTGAGTTGGAGTCTCACTCTGTCGCCCAGACTGGAGTGCAGTGGCCGCTCCCGGCCACCGCAGCCTCAACCTGCTGGGCTCCTGCGATCCTTCCGCCTCAGCCTTCCAAGTAGCTGGAACTACAGGCGCGCGCTACCACGCCCGGCTAATTTTTTGATTTATTATAGAGATGCGGTCTCACCAAGTTGCCCAGGTGGGCCTCGAACCCACAGGCTCAGGCAATCCACTCACCTCAGCCTCCCAAAGTGCGGGATTCCAGGCTGAGCCACCGAGCCCGGCCTGCCATCATCGTTATCAATAAATTTTTTGTGAAATAATGAATATACATACAGTAGTTCCCCCTTCACTTTCCATGGTTTCAGTTACCTACAGCCAACCACAGTCTGAAAATAGGTGAATACATTGCAATAAGATATTGGGGGGGGGAGACCATATTTATATATACTTTTATTACAATATATTTGTATAATTATGCTATTTTATTATTAGTTGTTGATAACCTCTTACTGTACCTAATTTATAAATTAAACTTTATCATAGGTATGTTTATATTGGGAAAAAAACAGTATACACAAGGTTGGGTACTATCTGGATTTCAGGGATCCCCTGAGTGTCTTGGAACATATGCCCCATGGATAATGAGGGACTACTGTAATGAAATTGTAAAGTACCTTATAAGCCATACTAAGGAGAATGAACTATATTCTGCAGGCAATGGGAAAATATTGGAAGGCCATAGGCATAAAAAAGGAAAAATAAAAGGCATCTGGGAGACAAAAAATATACAGCAAACATTCTGTAACTACACATTAAAGCTTTAAAAAAAATCACAACCATGCCTGAGTCTCACCACACACAAAATAAATCAGGACCTTTGGAAAACTGTACTTGTACTAGTAGATGCTAAAAACTTTCTGTGATTCCAATGTGCAGCTAAGGCTGAAACCCACTGCACCAGAGCAGAGATTCTCAAAGTATAGTCCCTAGAATACCAGCTATACCTGGGGGCTTGTTAAAAATCCAAATTCTTGGGTCTGTCTCTGAATCTGCTGATTCAGAAACTCTGGAGGTAAGGTGCAGCAGTCTGTGCTTCAACAAGATCTCCAGGAGTTTCTGGTTCATGTGAAAGTTTGAGAACCATTGATATATAGGACTTGTAGGGATTACAGTTTGAGAGGAGGAAGTAGGAAGTGAGTAACAGGGAGATGGCCAAGATATTTTCCAAGTTTTACAGCTTTTAATTTGATCAGCTGATAGATAGAGTGATTATAATCCAGAATAAGAAACAAGGGACTGTAGTTTCTAGAAAAGATCTCAATCAAGACATTCAGGAAGAAAAGTAGAATTTATCCAGAACCATTACTCAAAGTCATAGATAGTATGATCATAACACACTCTCCATGCTTATAAGTTGAAAGGGTGCTATGCCTGCTATCCACATGGACAAAAGGGGAAAAGGAGACCATCAAATAATGTTGCTTATTCAGGGTTTAAAAAATATGTTTGAGGAGAGTTAAGATTAAACTCAAGAGTTCTGTACACATCCTGTGGTTTAACCCTTCCTCCCCACTTTTTTTCAATACCATACACCCAAACAACCCATGCTCTTACAACATGCCTTATTGACATCCTTTCTGCTAAAGGGAAAGCTCAAAGAATGGGAAAGGCAACCTTTCCAAACTTACTATTCTTGTTGTTATTGTTAAATGCCAGGGTTGAATACCCATCTGATTTCTCTAATTGTGTGCAGTGATGGTATATTTGCAAGAGCTTGCTGTCTTCAAAGAGAAGTTCAGAATTCTCTGAGGGTTAAATCTTAAATTACTTCACAAGAGATTTAACAGCAAGGCTTCAGACAAACTGGCTGTCTGAAGTGTACTTCAATGTGTGCATGCTGTAATCAATCAAATTGACTGACAAAGACATTTGCAATAAGTTTACCAGAAAAAAAAAAAAAAAAAAAAACTTCAATAGTCCTTTGGTGTCTTCGAAGCGTCTATTGTATTTATCATTTGCTTCAAAAATCAGAATATTTATTAATAAAGTCATTTCCTCTTTTCAAGTACAAAGCTGACAGCTTTGAGTTTTCCACAGGAAGTTTATTGTCTCCCCTTGAGAAGTAAATGTAGGGCTCCATGGAAATTTATTAATGTAGTATCAACCACATGGCTTCAACATGTCTTAAGTGAGGCTGTACTATGAACTCAGCAACATGCCAGATTTCAGGGCATTCTTCTCAAATATGGCTGCATACTGAAATTACCTGGGAAGTTTTATGTGTAATTGATGCCAGAGCTCCACTCGGAGCTTCTAATCAGCCAGTGTGGGGCCCTGAGATATTTAGAAGCTCCACAGGTCACTATAACATGCAGCCATGGCTGAGAACCACTTTATAAGAGAATTTTTAAAAGAATAAAATTTATTTGATAAAACAGCAGACACATGGGTAACAGTAAAGAAAATACAAGACAGTTTATCACAAAAATCTGTTTGAAGATGAAAAGATACTAAAAAGCAGGGTACTGAAAAGGCATCATTTAGGTTAAGTAGGGCAGAAAAGTTATGAAAGTTTTAGGAAGACTAGTCTAGTAATGATATTGAGGATATACTGAAAAGGAGTATAAATTGAAGCACAGAGACAAGTGGGGAAGCTATTGAAGAAAAAAATAACGCTAAATGATTACATCATTGCTTATACAAAGAAATCTCCTTAGCACAGTATTCAAGTACTGTCCATGATATGTTCTCAACATTCCTTTCTAGTTTATCCCTCATCCTACCACCTTATCCAGGCCATAGCCTAACCCAGTGTTCTCCAAAGGGAAATAACACGTTGATATATTTTATATAAACAAAAGGGTCCCATGGTCAAAAAAGCTTGGAAATAATGACTGAAACAAAGGCTTTCCTTCCCAGAGCCTTTAACAACACCTCTTTGATAATCTCTACTTCCTAATCCAGATTTTCTCACTAGACCACATATCTAAGATGTTTTTTTCCTCAGCATCACTCTTCAATTCTACTTTGTTTATAAATAAAAAGTACAGAACAACAGCCTTGTATTCCATGCTCTGATTGGTTTTATTTAAATGGAACTTTTAAAGACTATGTGAAATATTAAGCAAAACCTACATTCTCTTAAGACAGGATGTATTTTCTGGTCTAATATCTATAATGTATCATAAAATAGAACTGGAGAGCTTCCTTCAAGACTTGACCCACCATACACACACCGCATTACTTGTTTTCCAAAAGACAAATCAGTTATTATTTAGAAAATAAAATAGGACAGCACTGAAAAATACGTGATACTTCAAAACCAAGCCTTATCAAGCCAAAGTTGAAGAGGTTGCAACTGCTTAACAGTTAAAGTTAAAGAGATATCTCTATCTGCAGCTCAAAATATTCCATTAGGAGCTAGATCCTGTCAGCATTTTGGTTCTAAAAGATGATCTTGAGAACTTTCTAATTTCCCTGGGAAAGTTGTTTCTAGTTGAGTTGGCACTCAAAATTTCACCCCAGGGGTGATTTTATTTTTTAAATGTTGAAGTAGAAATCACGAAACTGAGCCAAGTAATTGGCACCTCCACTGGAAGCATCTGCAGAGAGGTAAGGTCAGGCGAGCATTCTCAGAAGCAAGATCAAATTTGCACTCTGTTGTAGAGGGAGGCACAGAGAAATGAGGGAAGACATTTAAAATACACTGCCTTTCCCTAAGTGAAGAGGTTAAAATGGGAAAAATTGCTGGAGATTCCTGTGGCTTTTTTTTCTTTTCTTTTCTTTTCTTTTTGTTTTTTTGTTTATAAATATGAGTTTTATTGAATATTAGTTCATTCCTGTGGCTTTCTTTTGTTGGGTTCTTTCAGAGTATTCATGCCTATTAAAAGATCAGCTACTTTTCATTGTTTCTGGCTGAAAGCATCCAACCTCTTTAGATATATCATTCCACAAATAATTGCTGAGTGCCTAGTAAATGCCAAGGGAGCCAGAAGACATGTATTTCAGGCTTGGTTCCACTTTTACCTAGCTGTGTGACTTAAGACAAACTGCTCTTCCATTTGAGGCCTCAGTTTGTTTAGCTTTCAAGGCAATTATCATTCCTGCACTATTTCTGACATGGGATTGGTATTGGTAACAAGGGATATAATAGATATGAAAGCCCTTTAATAAATACACTGCAAACTTTTGTGTACCAAATTCAAATTACTCCTACTTGGAATTAAGGGGTACAAGGACCAGAAACCCACTAAAAGTAAATTCATTTTAGAAAAAATAAAAGATTTATTCTACAAAAGCAAGATATTCTCATAGAATCCCATTTCAAGGAGTATAGATGGACCTTACATAAACTATAAAGCTGAAGGTAGCAACTCTGCCTCCCTCTTTATGCACCATGTTGTCTCTCATCTCCATCTCTTTTTATTCCTGCCTTATTCTTTTCTTGCTAACCAACTTCTGCATGCTCATTACCCAACAGTCTAGCTGACTCAGTCTTTGTAATCCCAATTCAACAGTTTCTGGAGAATCTAATGTTCAGCTAAATATTATCAGCCACAAAAAGGAGGGCAGAATCACATGATATTGGCATAGGATGTTCTTTCTCAAATATGATCAAAGTTCTCTAATAAGATAATGGTGATGGAAATGGTTAGTACTTTAGTGCAGAAATGTGATTAGTATAAAATCTCATAAATAATATATAATCTAGCCGGGCTCGGTGGCTCAGCCTGTAATCCCGCGCCTTTGGGAGGCTGAGGTGAGTGGATAGCCTGAGCCCGTGGGTTTGAGACCCACCTGGGCAACTTGGCGAGACCTCATCTCTACAATAAATAAAAAATGAGCCGGGCGTGGTAGTGCGTGCCTGTAGTTCCAGCTACTTGGAAGGCTAAGGCGGAAGGATCACTGGAGCCCAGCAGGTCGAGGCTGCGGTGGCCGGGAGCGGCCACTGCACTCCAGTCTGGGTGACAGAGTGAGACTCCAACTCAAAAATAATAATAATAATAATAATATATAATCTCATTAGTCTCATAAAAAGCAGAATTACTCTTTCCGAAATCTAAATAAGATTGTTACTAATAGGCAGAATAATTATATAGAGGGAGGACAGGAATGGTTTCTTACCCATAACTAGTGATAAAGGGAAAAATTTGGAGGTTACCAATCCCTTCCTATTTCTCTGGCTCACATGATTGCTAGCCCCTCCCCCCCAAAAGAGCCACTATTTATCTTATCTGCCACCATTTGCCTCTGAAAAACCAATAGAGTTAATAAAGATGATGCTTGTCAGATTTTTGCAAAAATTAACTTAATTAAGAATTTATGCTTTTAGGCTGATCACATGTAGAACATTAAAACAAGATCCGTACCTATCACCAAACACAAAAATCAACTCTAAATGGATCAAAGACCCAAACTTAAAACCTCAAACTATAAGAACCTTAGAAAATGCAGGAGACACCATTATGGAAATTGGAACTGGCAACCAACTCCTGATCAAAACCCAAGTGCCCAGCCATAAGAGATAAGACAGACAAGTGGGACCTCATCAAACTAACAAGCTTCTGCAAAGCCAAAGAAACCATCAAGAGCAGAGAGACAGCCCACATGCTGGGAAAAATATTTGTCAACTATATATCTGACAAAGGCCTAACATCTAGGATCTACAAGGAACTCGAACATGCCAAAAAGAAAAAAAAACAAACAGTCCCATTAGAAAGTGAGCAAAAGATATGAATAGACAGTTCTCGAAAGAAGACATCTGAGCAGCCAACAGAAGCATTAAAAGAATGCTCAAGCTCATTAATCATCAAAGAAATGAGAATTAAAAGCACACTGAGATACCACCTAACTCGTCAGGATGGCCGTCATCAATTCAAAAAACAACAGATGCTGGAGAGGATGCAGCGAAAAGGGAACACTTTGGTGGGATTGTAAACTAATACAGTCTCTGTGGAAAACAGTTTAGTGTTTCCTAAAAGTTCTAAAAATCGACCTTCCACATGACCCTTCAATCCCCTTTCTGGGAATATACTGGGAGGAACTCAAATCACTCTAGAAAAAAGTTACCTGCACATGCATGTTTATTGCAGCATTATTCACAGTAGTAAAAACATGGAATCAACCATGCTGCCCACTGAAAGAGGACTGGATTAAAAAATGTGGTACATATACACACAATGGAATATTATGCAGCCATAAAGAAGGACAAAATTATGAACTTTGCAGCAACTTGGATGGACTTAGAATCTACAATACTCAGGGATCTATCACAGAAACAAAGAACTGAGTACCACATGTTCTCATTCATAAGCAGACCCTGAACAATTATCATAATTCTTTAAGAAAGGGATTGGCTGTAGCAGAAAACTACCAGGGGAGAGGGGGCGCACTCATCAACAAAAGACTACCTGCATAATGAACATTTGTATACCTAACCATGAATTGTATCCCACATCTTCAAAATAACAAAAATTTAAAGTTTAAATAAATAAATAAATAGAATTTAAAAAATAAAACTAATAATTTATGCTTTTAAACTTAAGTTAAATGAATTAGCTCTTTTTACAGTTTCAATGCTAAATTTTTAAAACTTGAAGATTTTCTATGTACAGAAATGTGGATGGATTTGTCAAAGGACAGACCTGTTTGAAAATGGGTCAGTGTCTTCACTTGAGCTTTGATAAGTACATATAACTGTCTCCTTTCCTATTTCAACCAATGTGATCACCAGTTTTACCCCCCTCGTCAAAATCAGCAATAAGATGTGAGTACAGTTAGGATCCCAGTAAATCTTTCTAGTAGAGAGTTGTAAGGGTCCTGCTAAAAACATGGAATTTAGAGAGATATTTCTCACAAATTCGACTATAATCATTTTATTTAATGGGTAATTGGTGGAAGAGTAAAAAGTATGCTCCTGGCTTGAAAACAATGTGGGATGGACCAAGAGTGTGACCTAAGTGTCACTAATCACCCTTGCTCAAGCCACAGCATGGTCACTGAAAAGCTCTATGCTTTGAGTCTGGCTTCTCTGCAATCAGAGAGGATCTAGTCACATATGAACATGAAATTCATTACACATGTTATTTTACCAGTTCTAAGAACAGGCAGAAAATAGCCCCTCCCTGGCTGCAAGGTGGCTTTTTGAGTCATATTTTTATTTACTATGTATCTCTTCAGTGAATCCAGATACCTGAGTTTTAAAATATCTGCTCATGTGAAAAGACTACACTGGAGTTCAAGTAGAAATATCTCTATAATCTCTCTATAATCTATTCTTATTTTCTTCTTCCTTTTCAGGAAACCCATGAAACACGAATCTCTCCAGAGGGAAGAAAGAACGAGGCTATAAGATGAGAGGTGGAAAACATTCATCTTTTGAAGATTTCCCCGTTTACCTACCATTCTGTGTTCTTTCAAGTCATATCTGCTTTCAAATCAAAGATTAATGAGTTTGGTTCTCTTGTTATAGTAAAAGTGGGTACTTTCCACCATGTGGAACACACAGTTTTACATTCAATAGATAGTTATTGAACATGGTGTGCGTCATACAGCATAGCTAGATATGGAGATTGGAATTTTTTGCAGATAAAAAATAATTTCAGAGGTCACAGGTTATACATGTACCTCCAGCATACAAAAGAAGCAGCCCAAGTTTCTTGCAAAAATAAAATCCAGATCAAACATAGGTTCTGGTACACTCTATATATTTGGCAGGGGCAACAATCACAAATGAAAAGTAATTTTAAAGGCAAGATTGTATTGGTCAGCTTAAAGGTGACCATTGCTATTTGCTAACATGTTTGCACATCTGCTACAAATGTTTTAATTCTAAGCACAACATAGGGTAGTGATTTTCAATTGTTAATATGTTTCAGAAGCACTTAACATTTTTATTAAAATTCAAATCTCCAGGTCTCACCTCCTGAGTTTATAACTTTGAAAATCGCTTGTAGGTTCTAGCAATGCACATAGTTTTACCAAACACTCTGAATTGTCCAGATGCCTTCAGTTAAGCTACTTCCTCCAGAAGCTCATTGCTAAAATCCCATAATATGAATATATTGACCCATAAACTCCTAGTAGCTCTTTAACAAATGTGAGCAACTAGATAAGTGACTGCTGTGTAGAATTCTGCTTGGGATATAGAAAAGAGGAAGACTGGAATTTGAGGTATTGCTGGGGTAGGAAAACAATAAAGAGCTGACTGTCAGACCAGGGTAGGCAATTGTATATAGGCATAAGTTGAGTTCGATTATGGAAAAACCAGATGAAAGTGGAGAGAAATGGGAGTAAATGGTAGAGAATGAAATTCAGTTTGACTTCCTTTGCATAAAGCATGCCCAAAAGATAACAATATTTAAGTGTTGGCAGAATATGATTATTCAGTCAATAAATTATCCTTGCCATCATTTCAGCTATCTCTTTTGGATGCCTCTTAGTACTGGGGATGGAAAGTCCACTAGGCAAAAGAGATAAAAGCACAACCATGGCATCAGAAACATTCCCATGAATATTCTGAGCAGAATAGTGTCACAAAAAGTATCATGGACTGGGGGATCAGAAGGCTTGGGTTCCAGACCAGGCTAATCACTAATTAATTTCACCTCTTTGAGGCTCATTTGTAGCTCTTTTAGTCAGAGTCCCTAATTCAGTTCCCACAGGCGAGACAACTGTGACAAGGAAGAGGGGACTGAGAAGATAGAGACCAAATTATACTCCCATCAAGCATTGGTGAAGAACAGAAGAGCTCTCTTTTCTACTCAGTCAGCTGACTAGCTTCAGTTTCAAACTGCAAGATGTAAAAGAAAGAAGGAAAAAGACACACAGGCACATTCTTTAATGCTGCATGTGCCGTGAGAAGTGCAGCCAAATTCATCAATGTCCAGCCTTTAGAAAGAAGTATGCAAAAACCACACCACCAAGAATGTATTTGTGCAAAAGCCTGCAAAAGCAGAAATGCAAACTAGAGAAAAACTAGAGAGGCAGAGCTTCCAGGCTTAGATCTGTGTTCAAATGAGAGGAGGGGTGCAGGTTCTGGCCATATGGACAGTCAAGTCGCAGGCAACACCCTGAAACTACTAATTAGATAATCTGGGTCTTCAGCAACTGAGTCACACCTATAACTGAATGTCTTTAGCTCTTTTGGGCTTCCAACTCCCCCAAATATTCGCTGACCTCCTGCTGCCCACCGCCCTCTTCACAGGAAGCCCTCTGGTTTTAACACCTGCTTTCTGCTAGGTGATTGCAGGTCAGAATCAGATAAGTACTATATTAACACTCCCAGAAAACATACATCTCTAACATAATGAAAATGTATGTTTCTAAAAGTAATTCTAATGGGTAGAAGAAATGTCCGACTCTGTAAACAGTTGGTAGAAGACAGGGTGGATCCAAGAGCTGATAATCAAGTGGAGAAATTTTCTATAATCCCAGCCTCCTCTCTTTATATGTTTGTTCTTTCTACTTGCCTACCCTCTAAAAATCAATCTTTCCTTTAACCAGGTAACCAACATCTTTATCCTCTTTTCCTTCCTTTTATAAAAATATGCTCTCATAAAAGAAACTTCAATGTCATTAATACCTCAGAGTAGTACACCATGTTCTTTTCCCAGTGTTGAGTGAATTCTAAGGCCTCTATGTCCTTGTGGAATTTGTGTAGTGGGGAGAGGGATTACAACTCCTCTCAGGTATCCTGAAGTCATAGACCCCATCCAAAGCTAGGACTAATGCCAAGTACACACATGGCATGTAAGGTACATTTTGGTAGTACTCATGAGTGTAGGAGGCAATAAAATCTCTAACCCCTAAATTACTTATCAAATTTATCATTTCAATGTAATTTCTAATTGCTAATAATAGAACTGGTCTATAAAATGATGAACTTTATAGTTTATAGTTGTATGCAAAATACTTTGAAATGGTAGATCAGAGGAAATCTGTCACCAGTGTGATTTGCAATTGTATCAAGATTTTTGTTTTGAGGAAGAAATTCAATGATACCTTTATGGGTAAAAAGAATAAATGCAGACTTTCTGAATGACAATGTGGTTAGGTGCAACCTTGACTGACTGATGCTGACTAATGACTCAATGTCACCCTAGGAGGAGGTCTACGGCACATATGCCCTTCACCTGATATCCTGGACAAGAAGGTATTTAGTAATTTGAATAAAGTTACAGAGAGACTGCTGGTCAAAATTTCAGGTGGCAAATGGTTTGAAAGAATAGCAAATACACAGTTTGACATAATCAATCAAAAGCCAAAGCAAAAGAGGAATTAAGTACCACACTTGTATATCACACTTTGTTCCAAAAACCATATGTATAGACACAAGACAGGAAGACCTCACACCTGAAAAATGTTTAGAAGTCTCTGTTGACAACAAATTTAATTGAGGCAACTGTGTTGTGTCTCCTCAAAACTTCAAATATAACTGCTTTAAAATAAATGTATCCTCATGCTTTTATTAGTCAAAAGCGAATAAATAGGTTGCTTTAGACAGCTGATCCAAAAATAGTGGTCCTTCTTTATAGAAATTCTGTTTGGTTAGAAAGATTCTCATTTAGAGGCAGTATTGCCCCCAGAGGGCATATGGAAAAGTGTTGGGGGCATTTGGAGCTATAACGACTGGAAAGAGCTACTAACAACCAGAGGGCGAGGGCCAAGGATGCTAAATATGCAGTGTGCAAGAGGATTCTACATGTATGTAGAACTTTCTTACCAAAAATGTAAATAACACCTATCCCCAATGAGAAACATCTATTAAACTAACAAGCAAAACCAGGATGGGGAAGAATCTAGGAACCATGTCACAAGAAGCCAACTTTTAAAAGGACTGATAATGTCTAGCTTGAACACAAAGGGGCTCCAAATAACAACAACAACAACAAAAACTCCAAATGTACTTGTGCATTGAAAAAGAGATATGTCATATTATTATTCTTTAGTGATATTCCTATTACTGACAGCAAGTGCCATTTAAAAAATCCTTACCAAGTGCTAGTAACTGTGCTAACTGCTCACAACCCACTGAAAAAGATACTATTACACCCATTTTGCAGTTGGGGAAAATGAATATCAGCTTAAGTTACTTGTCCAAGGTCATACAGCTAATAGATGGTTGAGCCAGGATTTCAACCCATTAACTGTAAATCTGAATCCATATCCCATGCTCTTAACTACTATGTTATATTATGGTAATTCCAGGTGGAGACCTTTATTCATAGCTTCTATAGGAAGAACTAGGATCAATGGGTTGAAGTTACAATTTTGGTATAGCACAGAAAACCACCTTTAAATTGTAGTGGTCACCACTGAGTAATAATGAATTGTTTACAAGCAGAGACTAGGTGACCACTTAAGCTAGGAGAATTACAGGGCTTGAAGTGGGAGATGAAATTGGCTTTTAAGGTTTATTCCACTTTAAGAAATACACTAGCTCATTTATTTTTACCTTTGCATAGATAAGTAAAATGAGGCATCTCAGAGAGGATATAAGATTTTGCAGTTTCGTTTATGCATTTTCTCATCTCTTTTGATGAGACAGACTGGCAGAACCAAGACTTGAACCTAGGAGAATGTCTCTTTCTTGAGTCTTCTCCCTGCCTCTAAGAACATTTAAACAGCCTACTTTCCTTTACCTGTGCTGGAATTTTAATTTTGACAATGAAGGTATGGTGATGGTTCCTTATTAAAGCCTTGTCAGTGTCATTAATATTTAGGAAAATAATGCATAGGTGTATCCAGTATGACTATCTTCTCCTCTCCCAACAGTTTAATCTCTATCTCTTGAACATACTATGAAGCTTCTCCATGCCTCAGGTGTCCTGAATTTCATTTATGCATTCATTGGACACTCAATGCATATCCATAAGTGTCTTTAATTCTTAGTCTATGAAATATGGCATATGACCTAAACCGAGAGTCATGGAATGTTCAATTTATACCATGCATGAATGAAAACAATCTCCTGAATCAATCAGTTCCTTCATGTCACCACATTCCTTCTTACAGAAACTTTCCACGCTCCAATTTGCCATATAATTTTGGCTTGTCTGCTGAAACAAAGATCCAAAATAACGATGGCTTATCAATATAAAATAATTTTTTAGTTGTCTTATTTAACAGACCAGGCATAAACAAAACAGAGCTGACATAGTAGCTAGATAATATCAGGGATCAGGGATCTTTTGTCTTATTGCTCCAATATCCACAGGGGTTGTTCACATCATCTAAGATGGCTCACTGTCACATTCACATTTCAATCAATAGGAAGAAAAAAATTCAATTTAAAAGCACAACAAAAAATTGCACATTTAACACCCTTATATCTCATTGACCAAGTTTAGTCACAGGACACATTTAGCTACAAGAAAGTATGGGAAATGTAGTCTTTGCTCTGGGTAACCATAATGCCCAGATGAAAACAAAAAAAAAATCTATTTCTAAAAAAAGAGACATGGAAATTTGGAGATAACTAGTAGTGTTTGCCATCTATTTTAGATAGTCTACTATACGGATTTCTGGTTAGTAGGCAATGCGTTGAGGATCTACTTCAATGGCCACAGCTAGATTAAACAAAAGATGGAATAGGACCAAAGAAGAAACAATCAGATTTTTTTCTCCCCCAAATTAACAATTGAGTCTCAGCCTCTCATTTGTCTCTATTTATACTTAGACTAGAAGGCCTAATAGGTCCATGATGGTCATTACCTCCTTCTATAAAAGGGCAATGCAAAGCTTATTTGCAAAGAAGAGACCATACATCCCTCTCTCAATCTCTCCCTCTCCCTCTCTCTCTTGCTCTCTTGCTCTCTTGCTCTCTCGCTCACTCTCTCTCCCTCTCTCTCTGACACATATATGAGAAAGTAATAGTTCTGGTCTCAAATGACTTTCCAAATCCTCATTGAAGTCGCTCATAAAGCTATCTGCCTACCTTGCCCTTAGGTATTGTGAGATAGTTCTGCATCATTATAATGTATTCCCCTATTTTATGTAAGCTCATTTGTGGGGTAGATTCTGTTACTTGCAGTCAAACAATCCCTAAGATGATATTGATTGATTTGAAGAATAACCTACCCAGTGTAATCCCATCACAGCTCCTATAACCAGATAATTTATCCAGGAAATTATCAAATTGTACTGAGAATTTTAGAGTATGAATTATTTATATTGGCAGAGGAAAAATGGAGAACATCTCAGAAAAGGGGGACTAGAATGCATGAAAACTCATAGGTAGAAGTACCATCACATTTTCCAATCCTGTCCTATTCCCCAACATGGCCAGGGCAAGATGCTTTTATGATATGGAATTTGTGGCCAGGAGCTCTATTTTAGTGTTTTAGAAAGCCCCTCTTCTTTTCATTCTCAGGTATAATGTCAGAATAACACCTCTTACAGAACTTTAGGCCCTGGCTGTGTGCCTGAATTCTACCCAGTGGCTCTGAAAACCTGACTCAACATCATTTGTAACTGAACTCTGCTTTTTTATTGCATTTTTGCACTTCAGGCTTAACATTATTCTCTTCTTCAGTTCTCCCACCCTGATAGACCCCATAATTACCTGTAGATTGTTCTTGGTTTCTATGCTCTATAGCTTCTGAGACTAACATCTCTTTTTTCCAACTTTAATCTGTCCATCTACACAGTACTAAGAATTTAGGTACCAAGCTTCCCAGGGCCTTGCCAGTTGCTAGCTTCTCCCTATACCCTTCCAGACTTCTAGGAGCTGCCCCCATGGTTAACCTAAGTGGAACCATCCAGCTCTTGATATGTCTGTTCTTAGAACACCTTAATGGCAGTGATTTTTCTGTTTAGAGCAGAGTATGTGAACAGGCATCATAACAAAAACACCTCACATTTCTGTAGTGCTTTTTATTTAGTGAAGTAATTTCACATTCGTAATCTGATTTAATACTCACAACAGGACTTTTAAGTAACTAAGGCAGATGTTATTATTCCCATTTTAAATGTCAGGAAACTGACGTGGGACTAGGTTAAGTTAATCACCCAAGGTCTCATAGTTAACTAGTGGAGAGCAAAGTCAGAAACTCAGTCTCTGAAGTCAGATGATTTTGGGGGAGAAGTGAAAGGGAATTTGACCTGCCAGATATGGTACTGGGGCCTTACTTAAGATTGTACCATGAACTGATACTGTACAGTTATTGTAGAGATTAAATAAGCTACTGAAAATGAAAGCCTCATTTCATGTTCATCACAGCACAAAAACTCAATAAATATTAGTAACCAGTGTTCTGAGGCAGGATAGTATGGCAGCTTAGAGCCTGGGATTTCGATTCTAGAATATGGCTACTTGGATTTGACTACCATACAAGAAGCAATATGTAGGGAAGTTAGGAGGGTGGATTCTGGAGCCAGATAGCCTGAGTTTGAATATTGGCTCAATTTTTTGAATATTTGAATATTTGAATATTCTAGCAGTGTGACCTTAGACAAGTCACTTAATCTCTCTGTTTCTAATTTCCACCATTTATCCAAACAGCAATAATAATAGTACTCTCACTGGGCTGTTGTAAAGATTAACTCATTCTATAAATAATGCTTTTAAAAATGAATGTCACACAGTGAGCATTATATAAGTAATCACTACAATTATCTACTGTTTGTGAATTTTGTAAGCTTGAACAAGTTTCTTAACATGGCTTCAAGTTTCCTGTCTGTAGAATGGAAGTAAGATGTGTGTGAAGACTAAGAGAGGTATTGCACATAAAGCTCCTAGTGCAGCATCTGCTGACATATCATAAGTATGCAAAATATTATCATTATTTTCAGTGGTGAAAGGCACCAAGTACATCAAACAAATCAATCCCTCCATTATCCTAATAAACAAATGGTTAGCATGTGATATAATTTTTCCCAGATAATATTTGTTAATAACAAACCATCTCTGGAGGAGAAGCTCTGACTTCAGTATTCTCCAAAAATGTCCAAGATGATTCTAATATACAGCCAAAATGGTTACTACACTGAGCACTATATTTCCCTAACCTCCGTCAAATCTTACAGAGAGGTGAGATAACAGAGATGACCAGCACAGCTTGTTCTAGAAGGAGCAAAAACAAAGAAATGGTAAGGAACAGAGAAAATGCATACACCTTCAAAATAAACCTTTTCAAAACGAATCTTCCTTTGGTCTGAAAATCACTAAAGTCAAGTCAATATAAGTTTGGGAGGCAATACAGCCAAAACAGCAGTCACAAATATAAGACATTTTTTAAATCTCACATTTTTATTTATTTTTAATATGTGTGAGTTTTTTTTCTGTTACATGATACAGCTGCATTGTGACTTAAAGTTCCATTTGCTGCACAGTAAAACTGCCTCTCTGAGAAAATGCATCATGCTTATCCTGTGATGCTTCATACACCCCTGACACAATGCCACCTCTCTGTGCTAGGCAACTTTCAAAGATGGCCTCTAGTGATTCCTGCTTCCTGGTATTCATGCCCTTTTACAATCTACTCCTGTTGCAACGTGCTTCCAACAAACAGAATATGGCAAATGTTATTGGATATCACTTCCATTATCAGGTTATAAAAGACTGTAACTTCTATTTTGGCTAGCACTCTCTCACTGGCTCTCTCTGAGGGAAGTCATCCGCCATTTTGTGAGCTGTCCGATGGAAAGGCCCATGTGCCAAGCAACTGAGACACCGCCAGGCAATAGTCACCAAAGAATGGAGGCCTGCTAACAGCCACATGCATGATCTTGGAAGCAGATTATTTCCCATTAAAGATTTGATTGCAGCCTGTTAGAGGTTCTGAGCAAGAGGATCCACCTAACTCTACCTAGATTCTTGACTCACAGAAAGATAGTGAGAGAATAATGTGTACTGATTTAAGCCACGAAGTTTTGGGGTAATTTGTCATGCAATAATAAGTAAGTAACACAATACTAGATCCATGCCATTTAATGCTGCCGCTGCTATTAGTACTATTAGAGCAAATAATAATAATTGCTAATATTTTCAGTCCCTTAGTTTTCCAGGTATTGTGCTAAGCACTTTAATTTGTAAGATCTTTTTAAATCCTCCCAACAATCATATAAGATAGGTACTGCTATTATCACGTACACTCCTACATTTTGCAGCACACAAAACTGAGACACTGAGAGGTTAATAACTTGCAAAAGATCAAAGAGCTAGCAAGTAGCAGAGGCAGAAATTTGACTCAAGCAAAGTAGATTTAAAGCTTATTATATGCACTCAGTCTAAGGTTTGAGTTTCAAATTCAGTTCTGTCATTTACTCTTCCTCTGACCTTGGATAAGTTATTTCAATATACTGAATCTCGGTTTCCTTATCTGTTAAATAAAGAGACTAGCAGTGCCAAACTCACAGAGTTGTCATGAGGATTAAAAAAGATTATGGATCTGAAGCATATGGCACAGAACCTCATTTGGTAATCTGTTGCCATTATTAAAGGCCCCCAACTAGCATTCATGGAGCCTGGGACAAGAGTACAAATGAAGGCCCACATACCAGATGTCTACATATTTTAAATATATATATTGAAATTTAAGAATAGTTAAATAAAATATGTTCTCTCCTCCTACCTTGAAAAATATACTTCATAACAACTTTGTAGGACAGGTTCAAAAAATTTTTTAATTCTCAGATTTCCCAGAGTCCTTCACCAGAATATGTTAATGTTGAAAGAGATGACCCTAAATCTCTAACTTGCCCCCTTCTCTTCCTATTCCAGGCTCTATCCCACAGAGTTAGGGGCCTCACACATTTGCATGTGGATATTCCAGCCTACAAATTCAAGTTCTGACTGTACTAAGGTTGCCAGATTCAGCAAATAAAAATACAGGGTGTCCTACATTTTATCTGGCAACCCTAGACTATATTCCCCTCTACACAGAGTTTATCTCAGGCCTGAGGTAGACACACTGGCAGCACAAATCCCCTCCCCATGCAGAGGAATGTGGCTAAAGGAGAGCCAGAGTGCAGCCTCTTAAACATGAAGCCCATGTAGCAGCCCTTCTTGCCCAGGTCTAAAAGTAGATGAGACCTAAGCAATTAAATGAACATTGTTTCTGGGTCACCTTTCTACCCTCTATTTGCCTCTTCTTCTGTACTGTTTTGTCTCATACCAGTGACTGCAGACTGCTTCTAATTTTCCATTTCCCCACCTGGGCTGGCTATTTTTCTTCTTTCCCCGACCTCCCTTATTACCTGGAGCCCCAACTTTCCTGGTGAACAACAGTAAGCAATGAACAGTCATGAACACTGATTGCATGTTAGCCAGAGAAGAATGGCTCCAATGGTTATGATTTTAGGCATCATAGTAAGCTAAATGGAATCCCATAAATAGTTGTCTCTACAGAGGGCTAACCATAGGCCACATGAGTAGACAGGGTTTTTCTCAGGGACCTGCTAGAATACAAAGAATAGAATCCAGAATCCTTAACACATCTTCACGTCTATATTCCTATGTTCCTGATTTAAGTTTGGCCCAAAAACACTAACAAAAAGCCCTGCACCCAGGGCCATATTTATCTGAAAAATCTATATAAATCATAGCTCAAATCTCTCCTCATCTCTCCACTCCTATTCCCACTCATTATTCCTCGCCCTCTAAATTATTGCCAAAGATTTCTGGAGAGCAGTGAGGGGAAAGAAACATTATATCTGTGTTTATAAGTGCATTCAATAAATAAAATTAGAAATAGAAGTCCAGATACAGTCCTAAAACAAAATGATGGAGCACACAAAGGCAGCCAAGCCATTATTAAATAATCATATTGAAAAATGGGATTGGCCAGACACAGTGGCTCACACCCATAAGCCTGCATGAGAGGCTGAGGTGGGAGGATCACTTGAGTCCAGGAATTCAAAAGCAACCTGGTCAATATGTCAAGACCCTGTTTCTACAAAAACTATAATAGCTGGGTGTGGGGGTGCATGCCTATAGTCCCATCTACTCCAAAAGCTGAGGAGGTAAGGCTGCTTGAGCCCAAGAGAATAAGGCTGCAGTGAGCCAAGATCATATCACTGCACTTCAGCCTGGGCAATAGAGCAAGAAGACCCTGTGGGGAGGAAAAAAGAAAGAAAGAAAAAGAAAAGAAATGGGATTCATTTTGTTCAACAATCATCTTGTAAAGGTATATCCATCAAAGGCTTCCTAAATGTAATAAAGTAAGACACAAATAGAATGGGCAACATTTTCCCCCTATTGCTTGAGGTGTTATATTTATAATCTGCTCATCTACCAAAAAGATTCTAAAGCTGAGGGAGACCACGAGCCACATTTCCATATTCATAGCAAACCCAGCGATAAAGAAAAGTTAAGTCAAGGACATCAATCGTAGCACTGAAATTATATCCATCTCTCAGAAAGATGACACACTAGCCAGTCAAACAGACAGAGCTGGTCAAACTTTATCTTAAAGAGGTTGATAGAGGTTTGACATCTGAGTGCAGCTCTGGAAGACAGAAGTAATATCCCCAGAAGACAGAAAATGACTTGGGGGTTTGAGGTGACAGCAACCTCTGAAATCAATAATGGTAAAATGCATTTGCCAAAAATGCTAATGCCATTCTTTGCTGTTCATTAAGTGCTTTGTATGTGCATTATATTTTTATTCCTCACAACAGCCCAGAGAATACATTATTCCCATTTTACAAAGGAGAAAGTGGAGGCCCAGAGAGGCTAAATACCTTGCTCAATATAACACAGTAAGACACAGAGCTACTATTTGAACCCAGATAGCTCTTAACCATTTGTCAGATCACTCTTGATTTGGGATTCACATTCCTAGATGGATATTGATATAACATGTCAAGTGGAAGGTGACCAAGGCTGTGAGGGGGCTCTAAATCATGCCATATGTGCAAAAGTTCAAGAAACTAGAGACACTCATCATGAAAGAAAAAAAAAGCCTCGGTCAGACACAAGATCCATGAACTGAGGGATTATGTGCCTTTTAATCACCCATATACCCAATTTCTACCATATTTCCTAACATATAGTAGAATCTCAGTAAATATTTGCTGAATAAATGGATTAATGAAAATGGGAAAAGATGAATGCATGACTTCAGTGCTGCCTTGAGACATATAAGCAGTAATCATGTGGAAGAGATATTATTCTAATATTCTATGTGGCTCTAAGGGCAGAAGTTATAAGGTTCAAGATCTTAATTAAAAATAAGAAAGATATTTCCAGGAATAATTATGGTCCAGAAGAAGAATGGAGTTATCTTGAGAAGTCACAAACTTCTTGATTGTGGAAGTATTTTTGTTTTTTACTGACAATCAACAGATAAGATATTTCTGTGTTTTTGTTTCCCTTGTATAGATAAAGAACAAAAGAACAGAAAGATTTTGTGACTTACTAAAGGTTATCAAGTTGACTTGTTAGGTTCAGACCATTTTTCTTACCTTTTAAGTTATCTTAAATACCCGAACTCAAGTACATGCATGCAAAATGGTGGTTTGCTTGAGTTTCTAAATATAATTTAAACCTTTCTACTCCAGCTCTATATTTAAACCTAGTTAACCAGTCCATAGAATTGCTGACCAATCAATTATTAGCTAATATATTTGAAAAATCAACAGATCAATGTTATTTGAAGAAGTCTGCTTACCCTAGTCAGTTGCTTGGAAGCCAATCCTTATGATCTGATTAACTGATCACTTCCCAATTTATATCAGCCTGGTTTACTATAATGGAGGAATGTGAATAAGACTGAGTTCTAATAGCTGAAATATAGATAATGCCATGGACCTGTCATAAGGCAAACACAGTTGATTCTCATTATTCATGAATTCTGAATTTGTGAAATTCCCTACTCCTTAAAATTTATTTGTAAACTCCCAAATCAATACTCATGGTACCTTTACAGTGATTCACAGGCACGCACATATGCACATTGGTGAAAACTACGAGTCACCAATGTTCACATTCCTAGCTGAGATAGAACAAAGCAATACTCTGCCTTGTTTTAGTTCTCACACTATAAACAAGTAGTTTTTTTATGTTCTATATTATGCCACAGTTTTCTCATTTTTGTGGGTTGTTTTCTGGTTATTTCACTATTGTGAACGGCCCCCAAGCATAGTGCTAAAGTGCTGTCTAGTCTTTCTAAATGCAAAAGGTTGTGATGTGTTTCATAAAGAAAATATGTTTATGTAAGCTTCATTCAGGCATGAATGTGGCTGCTGACTCTGAGTGCAATGCTAATGAATCAACAATATATATTAAATAAGGTGTCTTTAAACAAAATCACACATAAAACAAGGTTATGTATTGATAGGTTGACAAATCAGCTCATAAGAACCTAACCTAATTCATTGTTTTTGGCAACTTTATAGAAAATAACTATCATAAATAATGAGAATCAACTGTACATACTTTGATAGTCTCCTAATACAGTCTGAGGTAAAGAGAGTGTGTACTCAATCACCTACCGTCTCACTCTGGCCTCCTCGGGATCATGTGCACACATTTGCAAGCATCTGGTCAGTAGCATGGAAACAAGGAACAGAGTCACATAAGCAGAACTTGCAAAGTCCCAAACCTACACTCAAAGTGTAATATTCATAATTCTGAAAAGCTTATGAAACAAGAGTAAGAAATCCAAGCCCTGGCTCTGCCTTATCAATCCCAGCCAAACAGCCAGCAATATTTCCAAGGATAACACTGTCTGTGACCTAGCTAGGCATACTTTCTTCTTCCCGCCCAGGCCTCATGCTGGATAGTAGGCCTCTTACTGAAAAGACAAGGTTTTCAAAGATTTCTACTTATCTTGAGAAATAAGCCATTCTGGAAAAGGGCTATGCAGTGGGAGACAAGGTATAGAGAAAGAGTTTGGGATTTGCCCTGTGTTCAGTTTGTCAGAGCACACCGTATTATTGCAGTCCCAGCTCAGCCATATTAAGTATGCTATTCCCTGAAGGCTGAATGGGCTCCAACAGATTTGACAAACTGGGTCCCAGGAGCTTCCTTCTCCACAGAGAAACTAGTAAGATTCATGGGCTCAGAAAGTGCTTCACACTGATAAAGCAGCAAAATAACCACTCCTTCCACTACAGCTGGAAAACAGAAGTACAGCCTACCTGGCAAGATGTCCAACTAAGAGCAATTAGCCACCCAGCACCCAAAAGCTTCAGATCTTGCCACAAACACATGTCACCCACTACCTAGAGAGAAGTTTCTAACAAAACGAAGGGCTTTTTTTAAAAAGAGCACTAGACAAAAGGTACTAAAATACTCAGACTAAAATCTCAAGTCAAAGCTGTCAAAGGTATCACAATAAAGCACCACAAATACATGCATGAGTTTGCTGTGCTTGTCAAGCCAGACCACACTGCCATCTACTGAACAAGAATGCCCTTTCTCTCGGCCTTGTCTACACAGAATGCTTCCTGAATATTCATTTTAAGAAATGTGATTTTTTTTTACCCCTTCTCAGGGCAGTTTGGCAGCAGGAAAGCCAGTCTCTCTGTGAGCCAGCAGCAGCATCTTCTCTGGCACCAATCAGAGGAAACTTGAAGTAACTGGATGGCAAGCCAACACCATTAGACACTGACTCATTTGTTCCATGACAGAAGTGGGGGAGGCAGAGTTCAAATGAATATAAGGAGATGCACACCATACTGAAAACAACTGAATCACAAGGCAACCACAGGGAAGAAACTGCTGACAAGCGTTTGAAGCAAGGCACCGATAACCATGAATCATGCAGCATAACAGCTGGGTACCAAATGATTTGTAAATCTAGGAGATTCAGAAATAACTTTGCAGGAACAACCCACATGAGATGCAACTCCTAATCCAGATCCCCAGGACTAAAGCAACTGAAAAGAAGCAATGAACATAGATTAATTTCTTCCCAAATTGTTATTTGCCACCAAGCACCCAAAATTAGTGCCCCAGTTTCAAGCCTGAAATCCCAAATTACAGAAGGAAAGAATTCAGGGGAAAACTGGACACCCTGACTGAGGCTGATATTTCCATTTTCAAGTTTAGTCTTTTCCAAGATAGTTGGTAAATATAATTTTTCTCCTCAAGATAGAGATGGGGTGCAAGGAGAGAAAAAAAGGAAAAGAAAAAAAAAGGAGGGAATAACAATTTCAACTCCATTTACTAAATGCATATTATAAACCTGATACATCTCTAGGTATCTTAATATGCCACTATTTCTAATTCTGTCGATAATGTAACTAGTTTCACAAAAGAGCAAACTAAGGATGAAAACAGTAAAAATGCATGTCCAAGATCATATAGATAATGAGAGACAGAATCTGGATTGCAAACCAGAAGTAACTAGCTATTAGGAAAGAAGAGAGCGAACTAAAGAAGCTATATGGCCAAAGTTGCTATCTATGGTCAGATGAGCAAGAAGTTATTTTCTGTACCAAATTAGGCAGAAGGGGTAGTTCACTTGAAATCTGATCACTGGCCGGGCATGGCAGCTCAGTCTGTAATCCCAGCACTTTGAGAGGCCAAGGTGAGAAGATTGCCTGAGCCTGGGGGTTTGAGACCAGCCTGGGCAACTTGGTAAGACCTCATTTCTACAATAAATCACAAAAACTAGCCAGGTGTGGGGGCATGCATCTGTAGTTCCAGCTACTTGGAAGGCTGAGGTTACTTGGAAGGCTACTTGGAAGGATTGCCTAAGCCCAGCAGGTCAAGGCTGAGATGGCCATGAGCATGCCACTGCACTCCAGCCTGAGTGACATGAGTGAGACTCCAACTCGAAAGAAAGAAAGAAAGAAAGAAAGAAAGAAAGAAAGAAAGAAAGAAAGAAAGAAAGAAAGAAGGAAGGAAGGAAGGAAGGAAGGAAGGAAGGAAGGAAGGGAAGAAAGAAAGAAAGAGAGAGAGAAAGAAAGAAAGAAAGAAAGAAAGAAAGAAAAAGAAATCTGACCATTTGTGCTAGGCTTGGAGTGGTGTTAATGAGGCTAAGCAAGAAAAAATCATACTTGTTAGATGTCATATTTTTTTTACTACTTTCTTTTATTTTATTTTATTTTATTATGTTATTGTGGGGTACAGTTAGGGGTTAGGCATACAAAAATATTTCGTTCAGGTACCCTTGTTGATAAGAGGTGTCTCCCCATCCTCAGATAGATACCCACCACCATTAATCCCATCCC
>CAUYQG010180799.1:0-12087 GCA_963574415.1 Tarsius wallacei | reverse complement strand
CTGTAATTCCGGCTACTCGGAAGGCTGAGGCGGAAGGATCGCCGGAGCCCAGCAGGTCGAGGCTGCGGTGGCCGGGAGCGGCCACTGCACTCCAGTCTGGGCGACAGAGTGAGACTCCAACTCAAAAAAAAAAAAAAAAGTAGGCAAAAGACATGAATAGACACGTCTCAAAAGAAGATATACGGGCAACCAACAGGCACATGAAAAAGTGCTCAGCCTCACTCGTCGTCAGAGAAATGCAAATCAAAACCACACTGGGATACTACCTAACCTCAGTAAGAATGGCCATCATTAATAAAACAAACAACATCAGATGCTGGCAAGGATGCGGAGAAAAAGGAACGCTTCTACACTGCTGGTGGGAATGCAAACTAGTGCAACCTCTTTGGAAGACAGTCTGGTGATTTCTGAAAGAACTAGAAATTGACCTTCCATTTGACCCAGCAATTCCCCTATTGGGAATATACCAGGAGGAACTCAAATTATTCTACACGAAAGATATCTGCACATGTATGTTTGGTGTAGCTCTATTCACAATAGCAAAAACAAGGAACCAACCGTGCTTCCCATCAAAACTGAACTGGATTAAAAAAATGTGGTACATATACACAACGGAATATTATGCAACCATAAAGAAGGACAAACATATGGACTTCGCAGCAACTTGGATGGATTTAGAGTCGATCATACTCAGTGATCTGTCACAGAAACAAAGAATAGAGTACCATATGTTCTCATTTATAAGCGGACCTTGAACAATTATAATACTATAAGAAAGGGCTAGGCAGTAGTGGGAAACTGTTGGTGGGGGGTGGTGGAAATGGCAGGAAATGAATGAAGGAAACTGCTAGGGGCGGGAGGGGCACACCTCATCAACAAAGGTACCTGCATAATCAATGTTTGTATACCTAACCTTGAATTGTACCCCATACCTTTATAATAATAAAAAAAGATAGAAAAAAAATATTGCCGAACTTTCCCAAAGTAGTTGTACTATTTTGCATTCCCACCAACAATGCACCGGTGTTCCAATTACTCCATATCTTCCTCAACACTGGAAATTTTTGTTTCTGTTTTTTTTTTTTTTTTTTCCATTCTACTATGTATGTAGAGCACCCTCCTTTTTCCACTTGTCTTTATATCCAGCTTAGATCCCATGACACATTATGATAAACGATAAAAACTCCTTTGCAAATACCTTCAATTCCCTTGTCCCTCTCTCCCTCTAGTACACTCAACCAGTAAGACCTGCAATATTTGTGTGCATCCATTCACTTTTTTGTATGTCTATACTATTGCAGCTTAGGGGTTTTGCTGAAAAATCACTTGATAAGCCAGACTAGTATCATTATAAATGAATGAACCTTAAAATGAGTGATTCATGATGACCAGAAAGAACCTTTTTCATGTTTCTCAATTCTGTGGACTTTTCCACCCACTTGTCAGAATTATTTCACACCTGTATCCCCCACTAGATCCAATGTTTTTCTATGCCCTCCCATCGTATTTTCAACTGATGATCTTGTATCACATGTTACTGTGTCAATGAAAACCATTACTGGACATTCTCACATCTCTCCATCACAAACCCACATGGATCTCTACCCACCTTCCCTTTCCCTCTCTTTAAATCTGGACTCTCCCTCTTCATGGGTTCTCATCAAGAACACTGCTTCTTCAATTATGCTCTTCTTCTCTCCTACATCCCAATGTGGTACATTTTCATCAGCAAGCAAACATTCTAGCATCCCCCACTTAAAAAAAGAAAAAAAAAATCTCCTTGGACCTAACAGACTCCTCCAACTACTATCTCATTTATTTTCCCTCTGATGAAAGAAACTTCATGCATTGGTCTCCAGTAGCTGTCCTCCATTTTTCTCAGTTTATTCGTGTGTCAATCTATTGATGTCTGTCTTCTACCCATTAGTTCACTGAATTTTTTCCTTATTAGCATCACTAATGCTTCCCAAGATACCAAACCAAATAAACACTTTTCTGTTCTCTGAAACTCAATGATATTTAAAGTGATGACCACTCCATCTTTCTCGAAACACTCTGATGTCTGTTTCAATACAATCCTTATTTTTCTCCCACTCTTCTGACTGGTCTTTATTTGTTTCCTTCAGGGGCTTCTCTGCCTCCCATAAGTCTCTTACTTAGGATCTGGGGACTTCAGAGTAGACTCTCTTCATTTTCTTCCCCATACTCGGTTCTTAAGTGATCTAATACATTTCCAAGAATTTAAGTATCATGTGTATGTGGGTAACCCCAGATTCGCACATTCAGTTCAGCTGATCTGCCGTCTAAATTCAGTTGTCTACTTAGCTCTTCATTTTGGTGTCTCACAGCATCTATCATACAACATTGCCAAAAGTGAACTCATGTCTCCCCCACCAGAAACCTGTCCACTATCTCCATCCCAATCTTCCTTATTTCAATTGTTTCACTATTCAGGTGAGCAAGGTGAACACCTGGGAGCACACACTCCTGCTCCCCAACCTACCTAGTGTACTGGAAAATTGTATCACTTCTACTCCAAACTGTATCTTCATTTTGATCATTTCTGTCTCCTTCCATCATCTTATTACAAACTCCCATCATTCCTTGCCAGGACTTTAGCAATAGTCTCCTAATTGATTACTCATGCTCCTTCATTGTATCATTCCATAGTGTGTCCAGATGATCTTTTAAAAATATAAAACTGATCATATCCCCAGACCAATTAAGTCCATGCTTCTCAATGCACTCAGAATCATATTAAACAACTTGCACTGGAATATGTACCAACATCTGTTCAACCTACCTCTCTGGCCACATATTTCATGCTGTCCCTCTGTTACAGGCACAAGGGCCAGCTAGGCCCTCATTTGGGGCAAGTTCTTTCCCATTTAGAAAAATAGAACACCTAGATTACTTATCAAAATACATTTTTTTTTTTTTAGTTGGGTTCTCAGTCTGTCACCCAAGCTGGAGTACAATGGTGTGATCAAGGTTCACTGCAGCTTCAACCTCTTGGGCTCAAGCCATCCTTCTACCTCAGACTTTTAAGTAGCTGGAAACTGCAGGTGTGTATCACAACACCCAGCTAAATTTTTAAATTTTTTTGTAGAGATGTGATGTCACTATATTGCCCAAGCTGGTCTCAAACTCCTAGACTCAAGTGATCCCCATACTTTGGCCTCCCAAAGTGCTGGGATTACAGATGTGAGCTACCGCTCTGGCTAAAAGATCTGGGTTTCCCCCGGGTTTTTGCATGCCTGACTACTTACCATCCTTCAGTCTTTTTGAATCCACTTCATCACCATCTTGTACAAACAGGTTCTCCATTATGCCCTCTCTCAGTAACCTGTTTATTTTTCACATAGCCCTCCTTAATTTGCAATTCTTTGTTGGTTGGTTTATTTAGCAGATATGTATTTTTCTCCAATATCCTATAAACTCCGAGAGGGAAGGGACTTTGGTGGCTTTTCTCAAAACTGTGCAGTCACTGACTTGCCCTCCCTTGGATATTACATACAGTTGAAAGGGTCTTGCATCTTGTTTTGTGGTGTAAACCTTAGCAACACTTTCACCATGCCTATCCACTGAGAGTTTACAAACCCCCATCTTGCACTTGAGAAAATATTAAGCTAATAGATACCAATGTGAGGCAGAGCTTCTGCTCACACTCTCTAGAGTTGTGGGTATTTTTATTGTTGTTTATGATTTATTAAATCAATTATTTTTCCACTCGTCTTGCTGGCTACTAGATTTTACACATTATAGTATGGGTTCTCTGTTTTCCTCAATAATTCTCACCATCAAATAATTAATTTCAAGTGCATATGCATTTGTCACGTTTCATAATTTTCAGTGTTTTTAAGTAATCTCTCCCAATTATATCTTTTCTTACTTTTACTTGCATTGGTTCTGGTCAGATTTGATAGAGTTAATATGTTTGTTTTTAAAACATCTCAAACATGTGCCAAGCATCACAAATATGCTGTTCATAGCCTAGACTTACATACCTTGAATTATTTCTAGAATCCTCTCTACTTAGGGTAACGCTGCTGTGTTTTCACTCTGGAATATAACTTTGCTTGTTTATATAAAAATATATAAGGTGAAAGCTAGTAAATAGACTCTAGATTCAAGTTTATCCAATTAACTAGAAATAAATTGTTTCAGTTCTTTGTTGAAATAATATCTCATGACTTAGAATATATTTTTCTAGAAAATTCAATGTTCTAGTAGTTTACAAAATATTTTATAATACATTTCCATGTTAGCTAGCTATTTGGCATGTAAAGACCATAGAATTCCAACACATTAACCTAATACACTATAGTAATGTTTTGCATTAAAATTAATTTAAAATAATTATATCATAGGATATATATTCATATAACCACTAATAACAATACAATTATAATTTATTTTATTATAATTATGTAATTTATTTAAATCTTGTGGAATTATAACCTCAGAGAACCAAGTATTTTTGCTTTGCTTATCCCTTTGAGTTTATCCTTTTATTTTTGGTGTGGACTAGAGTCTGGGCACCATGTCATTGCTTGTTTTCCTTAAATCAACATTGTAAGAATGATACAGTATACACAAAATACTTGTTTATTCATTTTTCTCTTATACCATGCAAGTGTTTGAAGACAAGGATAGTCTTCATGTTCCTTTCATAACCATAAAATATGACGATACTAGCTAAAAAATAATGTATACTAGTGTATAGCTCATAGGGTATGTTCATTAATGATTTATTAACCAACTGTTTTGATAAAAGAACAGAAGAAGAAAGATTTTGTCCAGGAAGTACAGGTCAAATAGTGGCAGTAGATGGTAGAAGGAATGTAGGCAGAATCAGTGCAAAAGGCATGGAGGAGTGCAAGAGCCAGTCATTGCTAGAGAATACTGACCAGTCCACTCTTGAAGTTTCTACATGGTGAACTTGCTGAGTGGTGGGGTGTGGGTGAAAGTTGAGGTGGCAGGTGAGAGAAGTAGGATTTGGAAGGGTGGGGGACAGCCATTGGGACATTCTGAGTGGCAAATGGCATGATGTGATCTGTGTATTAGAAAAATAGCTTTGTTAGCATTGTCTCCACTGCTGTGGATTGAAAGTCAGAGAAGTGGGGTAAATAGGGTTTTATCTGAGGCAGAGGTCAAGAAGATGGAGGCAGGGCAAAACTTGAAAGCCATGTTGACTAAACATAATCAAAATCAACAAATTTTTACAGACTGCAACTGCTGTCTTTCAGTTGAAAATTTTCCATTGCTCTTGGTTTTTAGAAAGAAAAGATACTTAGGTTTCACAGTATTTTTGAAATCGAGTGCGAGCTAGTGTCAGAGATGAGTGAGATTGGGGCGAAGCAGGGATAGTAATTTCCTCACTCCTACCTCCCTTCCTCCATCACAAAATTTCTTTCAGTTGGAAATTTTTCTAATTTTGGAACAATCTCAGATTCTACTGAGTCAGGGCTGGCAGACAATTCTGTGTTGCTTGACTGCTCAATTAAAATAACACCATCCAAAATCAATCTGGTGAATTTATAACAGAGAAATAGAATAAAATCCCCCCAGAGAAATGGTGGAAATTCCTATTACTGGACTTATTAAAAAGAGGACTAGATGAATCCTTTGCAACATCCTGCAGGGACTCAAAGGATCGTGCAAGAGGCTTTTTGATGTAGAGTAATAGCTGCGGGAGGGAGGAGCATAGAGATATCTCCTTTCTGAGAAAAAACTGACTCTTCACCACTGTGGCACCTACTTGAGCGCCATCATCATCTTTAAAATGTATAATCATGCAGTTAGTTAGCATCCTGACTAGCTTGTATTCATGTAAATACAGGATCTGCCTTCTCTCTCCAGCTCTCTTTCATGCACATGTCAACATAGGAGCATTTTGCAGGATCCAACCCTCTCTGGTATTTGAGGGTGTGTGTTCTGTTCACATATCTCTGAATTGGACCACACTGCAGATTGCTTAGCTGCTGCAACCTAACTAATAGCATCTCATCTCTTCTGTTTTCTGTCCTCAGGGACACCCCTCTTCACTGCCCCAAGTATAGAAGGGCCCCTTCTCTTCATTCTCCCAAAGCCATTACTAGGCTGAATGTGTGCCCTGATGAGGGCAGGGGCATAAAGTAGAGGGACATAAGCACAGACCACAATAGGAACCAACGTAAACTTGAATATTCACTCTCTCAAAGTGCCCGCCATAGGAAGCTTCTCTGCCATCTCAATCTGTTGGATAGCTACTTCTATTTTGTTGGAGGGGTTTGTTCTTCCTACCATGGGTCTTTTCTTTTGTCACTTTTCTTATCTCTCTCCTGTCCTTCTGAAATCCAGATTCTACTGCCAGGGACAGGAACAGACAAATTGAGTTCTCCTGGTTAGAAAGTTCTTTTTCACCTCCAGAGCAGAAAGGAGGAGAGTGGAGGCTAGCAAAAGGTCCAGCCACAGATTTCCTGGACTCCAGGGAGGAATACTGCTCTTTCCTCTAGAATGCCATGGTCATTTCATTCTCCTTTAATAAAATTGACCTTTTTTAGATATTTAAAGCATGTAAGTTTAATTTTTAAGATATTATTCTCGAGCCGGGCTCGGTGGCTCAGCCTGTAATCCTGTGCCTTGGGAGGCTGAGGTGAGTGGATTGCCTGAGCCCACGGGTTCGAGACCCGCCTGGGCAAGCGAGACCTCATCTCTACAATAAATCAAAAAACTAGCCGGGCGTGGTAGCACGCGCCCGTAGTTCCAGCTACTTGGAAGGCTGAGGCGAAGGATCGCTGGAGCCCAGCAGGTCGAGGCTGCGGTGGCCGGGAGCGGCCACTGCACTCCAGTCTGGGTGACAGAGTGAGACTCCGACTCAAAAAAATAATAAATAAATAAATAAATAAATAAAAATAAAATATTATTCTCACTTGATTTTCAGTCTTCATTATTGATTCTTTCAATTCAATCCTTTGCAACCAACAGACAACAAATACATCACTCCCAGCGCACCTGGCTAGACTTTCCTCTGGACTATGACTCACAGCTGAAACTTCTTGTCCCCAGAACTCAAGGCTTCTCTACCATTACTTTGCACTTTTCATTCTTGGAGAGTTAAGACATCATGCACTCAAGGTTTTGATCACCTGTCAAATTCTTGTTGGGTCAAGATATGGTCACTCATTTGATGAGGTGTTCTTCTCATGTCCTCTTGGTGGAAAGAGAGCATGTATTCACACATGTGAAGGTCAGCTGCATGCTTTTCCCCCTTATGTGCTTTACCAAGCATCTGTCAGCACCTATGGTAAATGCTGATTCCCCATGACCTTGAACTTTTTAGGCCACCTCTAAATATGTTAATATAGGAAATGGGACTTTAGACCTTCAAAAATTAAATGCACATACAATTAAGGTGAAATTTTTTTTTTTGAGAAGTAGGTTTCTCAAAGACCACATTTCTACACCAAATTCAGTCTGTTTTGAACAGATAAACTAGTAATTCAATTATACTCAGATTGTAAATTAGTAATCTGTGACCTGTACTCAAATAATATTTTTATGACTTGGAGACAATTAACTTGAAACCAAGTTGGAGTTTAGTAACTGGGAGAGTCTGACTTATTATGAATTACGGAAAGAAAGCATGTATTGATGGTTATAACCTTACCAGGTTATAACAATTTGTCTGTTGGTTAAATGCAGTGTCAAACTTACATGGCAGTTTCTTTTAAGTCTCTCTTTAATTTTAACAATAAAAGAAATTGGAGTTTTGATCCAATATTTCTAGATATAAAAGTGCAATGTCTTCAGAAGTCATTTGATCATTTATTGTGTAGTGCATTTTTTGGATTCCCTTTGATGTCTCAGGTTGATTCTTCAAACAGAAATTCAAATTAAATTTAAATGAGACAATCTGATTTCCCAGACCTGAGAGAGTATTCACAAATATGAAAGAAACAACAGAGCAGCAGACCAGTTGTTCAGCTGGAGGGGGGTGGGGGAGGGGATTGGGGTGGCAGTTACATTTAGTAGGCAACTCAGCTTGAAGAGTTGAGTGCCAAACCCCTGGCACACCCAACTAAGAGCTAGAGTCTATGCCCTGCAACAAAAATATCATTGCCACAAGGCTTACTACATCCTCCTGCTCTATAGCCAGTTATAATCTCTGGTATTTAAAAAAAAATCAACATGTTTAATTAACTCTTTAAAAGTAACAAGATCTGCTGCTTGGAACCATGTAGTATAAAGGAAAATCTATGTTTCAGGCCTGGTCACTTGACTTCTGACATGTATTTTCCTAAGCAAACATGTTGTGATAGATTAAAGATGGTTGAAAAATTTTTGCTACTCCTCTCAATGAGATATGGAATTTAAATCCTGATCCTTTGAATCTGGATAGGTCTTAATGAGTTGTGACAGAAGTGTGACTTCTGAAGTCAGTTATAAGGAGTTGTGTACCTTCTGCCTTGGTCGCTTAGAACACTCTTTTGGCTGAAAGCTGGTCACTACTAGAAGAAATCTAACTTCCAAAGACTACCATGCTTTGTGTAAAACCAAGCTAGCCACATGGAGAGGCCCCATGAAGAGAGAGACAGCTGCTTGGTCAACCTCAGCTGATCCAGAAATCCCAGCCAAAATGCCAGGAATGAGCATGAATAAGCCACCTTAGACACAGTGTAGAAAAAACCCGAGGAACCCAGATGATGCTAGAAACGAGAGCACAGACACTGGGTCCTAGGTATGCCATCTCAGCCATCTCTCTCTCTTCAAATCATTCCAGGTAAGGTCATAGTCACTGTGATACAGAGCATAACCATTCATGCTATAGCCCATCCACAAAATCATAAGTATAATAACGTGTTTGTATTTTAAGTTACTAAGTTTGCATTGGTAACCAGGACACCCTTAAACATACAGGGCCTTAGCTCCCTCTCTCCAAGAAGTGGGGACAATGACACTGCAACAGACACTTATAGTTGCCCATGGCCTTTCTCCCCATTTGTCTGAGCACATATTGCCTAACTAATAGATTACATTTTCCAGACTTCCTTGTAACTAAGGGAGACCATAAGACTACATTTTGGTTAAAATAATAATAATAATAATAATAATAGTAAATAAGATAAAGCAGCTGGGTAATATTCTTAAAAGGAAGGAGGTAAGCCTTTGTTTTTTTTCTCAATTCCTTCTACTTAGAAGATGGATATGAGAGCTGGAGCTCAAGCAGCCATCTTGAACCGGGAGAAAACGTGCTGTAGATTGTGGAACATTAGGATAGAAGGATGCCTGTGGAGCCTTTGTATTTACTGCCATTCTGAGTTCTTTCACATATGTAATAAACTTTTATCTTGTTCTAGCCACTGACATGGGAAGGGAGAGGTCTAATGCTAATAGTTACACCTACCTCACAGAGTTAATAAGAGGGTTAAATGTAAAATGTATGAAAGAATGCTGCTTCATATTCAACAAATGCCATTGCCCTCCTATCCTCCTCCTTTATCTTAATTGTGCCAGTGCCTATGACAGTGAATTCCAATCTTTCTTAAACACAATCTTCCACAACTGTATAGTTAATAAGTAGGCAAGATTGGCCAGGGTTCCTTTTAGGGGTGAAATGGGTTAGGACAACTTTAAGTACAGGAGAGTGAAATACATCTTTGAATAGCCTGTCTTCAAAATGCCTATAGTCAGAAAGAAAAATATGCATACAGAAAATTAAACAACTATGGGAATAAGAGAAAGCTGGGTTATACTGGGGTCCAGAAAACACCCACTGGGACCTCCAAGAAGAGGTCTAGACAGGGAGTTTTCTTTCCCTGTGGAAGATAAGACAAGAATGAGGATATTACATCATGTCAAGAATTTCACATTTTTCATGGCATTTGATCCTCATAGTAAGAAAGCAAATTGGGTTATGAGGCTCAGTTGCTGATAAGGAAATGAGGCCCAGGCAAGTCAAGGAAGTTGCCTGAGATGACAGAGCTGACATATATGAGGTTGCAAACCAGGTCTGTAGATTCCTAAACCTGCTATTTCCAGCATGGCCTGTTCTTGGCAATGTCTCTTTCAGGCAGACCAGGGCAACCAAAGCTTCAGCAGCAGTGTAAACTCATGTGACAAGCCCTAATCAAATCTGCAGGTGCTTTAAGGGCACTTGCAACTCAGAAGTCTTTGTGCCTCTGTGTCATCATCCTTCTCCTTTATGGAGGGTTATTGACAGAGTGATTTCCCAAGCTGGATTCTGTACGGTTTACACTTTGACCCTGTCTGACTGAGAGAGTAGGTTGGTTGAACACCCTACAAATGGGCAGCACCTGGACAGGGAGAAGGAAGAAATGACAGGGAGAGTGCATTACTTTGGAGAAATAATTGGTCAGTAGGTGGTTTATCCCCAGGTATTATCTGCCTGGTGTTCCAGGCCTTCCTGAATGGAAAAGGACAGTGTCCTATCTTCTTAACTTGTTGATTTGTGGTGGAAACAGAGTCTATAGCATCAGTCAATCAGCCCAACAAAAACAAATGTTTCTCCATCTCTGTTTAGTCAAACACTGTTCAGACCCACGATGTGGACTCATGTGAGAGAAAGGATCACTGCAGAAAACTGAATCTTTGAAGTGTTTCTCAAATTCCTTCTCTCTTCTCTACTCTCAATGTCACCAGATTAGAGCAGATCCATCATCTCTTACCTGGATTCTGCACACACTTGGAGACTTTTTATAACCCTCTACCTTCCAGTCCTTCTTGCACCTTGCTTTAATGGTGAACTAAAACACAGATCTAGCCAAGTCTCTCTTCTACTTAAAACTTCCTCAGCTCTCAGACTCTATCAAATGTATGACACTCTATGTTCACAGATCAGAAATCTGTAAGCTTCTCACAGCTCCCACTTCTGCATGACTCCTATTATCTGAATCCAAGGTCTCCCTGAATTCAGGCTGTTCCACATTCCCAGAGAATGAGTGGGGTTTGAAATAACCCATCTCTGTGCAAGATATTTCCCCTAGAGAGCTAGCACATACCTACTCATCTCTCAAATCTTTTCTGCAGTCTCCCTCCCTTCTGGTGAAGTTTCATTTCTCTTTTCTCCTTTGACCTCCCCTTAGGGCACATACTCATTTGTGTTGGTTGTATAGATTTGTTTGGACTCCAATCATCAAAGTTCTCAAAGATAAACAATTTCAATCAAGAATTATCTACACAGCTAAGCTAAACTCCATCAGTTATGGAAAAATTAAAATCCTTTCCAGACATTCTATCCCTAAGCTTGTGCTGCCCCCAGACCAGCTCTACAAGAAACAGAAAGGAAAAAAAGAATGACAATGCCCTTCACAAGAATGCAGGAAAAAAGATTGAACACACCCAAAAAAGGAGAATCAACCCAAAAAAGGAGAAGGACAACAAACAAACAGCAGCAACAACAACAAATTCTATAAGAATCTCATGACAGGGATAAACTTTCACATCTCAATAATTAGCCTATATGTGAATGAACTAAATGCACCACTGAAAAGACATAAAATGGCAAAATGGATAAAATGTCATGAGGGAGCAATATATTGCCTCCAAGAGCCTCATCTCACCAGAAAGGACACTTGCAGACTCAAAGAAGATGGGAAACAAAGTTTCAGGCAAACGGAAAACAAAAGAACGTAGGAGTCACGATCATAATATCAGACAAAATACCCTTTAAGCTATCAAAAATTTTTTAAAAAGATACAGAAGGTTACGACATAATAAAAGGTTCAATCCAACAACAAGAAATATCCATCCTAAACGTATATGCACCCAACATAGAGGCATCAACTTTCATAAAGCAGCTTCTAGGCAAACTTAAAAAAGATATTGACTCTAACACTATCAGAGCTGGGGAGTTTAATACTCCACTCACAACCCTAGACAGATCATCAAGACAAAAGAATCAGCAAGGACATCCAGAATCTCTTAAAATTAATTATTTGTAGTTTGAGTTGGTAAATATAAGGAAATAGTGAAGAGAGGATGAAGTATTTCTATTTGGTTATCTTTATGTTATTTTATATTTTCACTATATACCAGTTAGATTTAAGAAATTTTTCTTCAGGAAGAATTAAATAAAGCTTGTAT
>CAUYQG010180797.1:0-13752 GCA_963574415.1 Tarsius wallacei | reverse complement strand
CCCAGACTGGAGTGCAGTGGCCGCTTCCGGCCACCGCAGCCTCAACTTGCTGGGCTCCGGCGATCCTTCCACCTCAGCCTTCCAGGTAGCTGGAATTACAGGCGCGCGCTACCACGCCCGGCTGATTTTTTTATTTATTGTAGAGATGAGGTTTCGCCTGCCCAGGCGGGTCTCGAACCCGCGGGCTCAGGCAATCCACTCACCTCAGCCTCCCAAGGCGCGGGATTACAGGCTGAGCCACCGAGGAGTTGAATTTTTAATGTTCATTGGTAATTCTTTTGCCTCCACTTAGTATCCTTTCAGATTCTCCACAGCAAATTCTGAACCATAATCAGTCTTCAGATGCCCTGCAGTCACTCTTTTCAACCTCTAGCAGATTAAAGTCCATAATTTGTCCTTCTTTATGGCTGTGTAATATTCCATCATGTTTATGTACCACATTTTAAAAATCCAGTCCACTTTCGATGGGCGGCATGGTTGGTTCCATGTTTTTGCCATTGTGAATAGTTCTGCAATAAACATGTGTGTGCATGTATTTTCTTTGTAGAATGATTTGAGTTCCTCTAGGTATATTCCCAGAAGGGGGATTACTGGGTCATATGGAAGACTGATTTTTAGATCTTTCAGAAATCACCACACTGTTTTTTCCACAGTGGTTGTACTAATTTACACTCCCACCAACAATGTAGAAGCACTCCCTTTTCTCTGCATCCTCTCCAGCATCTGTTGTTTTCTGAGTTATTAATGATGACCATCCTGACTGTAGTTAGGTGGTATCTCAGTGTGGTTTAATTTACATTTCTTTGATAATGAGTGAGGCTAAGCATTTTTTCATGTATCTGTTGGCTGCTCATATGTCTTCTTTTGAGAGGTTTCTATTCATATATGTTGCCCACTTTTCAATAGAGCTGTTTGTTTTTTGTCCTTTTGGCACATTTGAGTTCCTTGTAGATCCTGGATGTAGGCCCTTTTCAGATACACAGTTGGCAAATATTTGCCCCCTCACCCATTCTGTTGGCTGTCTCCCCACTCTCTTGATGGTTTCTTTTGCTTTGTAGAAGCTCCCCACTCTCTTGATGGTTTCTTTTGCTTGTAGAAGCTTTTAAGCTTTTGATGAAGTCCCACTTGTCTATCTTATCTCTTATGGCATGGGCAAAGAAGGACAAAATTATGGACTTCGCAGTAACTTGGAAAGACTTATAGTCTATAATACTGAGTGATCTATCACAGACACAAAGAACTGAGTACATGTTCTCATTCATAAGCAGATCCTGAACATTATCATAATACTGCAAGAAAAGGATTGGCAGTAGTGTGATGCTGCCAGGGAAGGGAGGGAAGGAACATAACATTCCATGACTCTACAACCTTACAATTCACTCTAACCCTAACTCTAACCTTCATTTCATTTTCTTTTCACTTCTCAGTACATTACCAAAGGCCCTTTGCCCCTCATTATTATGGCAAAAATTCATTCATCAGTGTCTCCCTAAATTTTTTAAGAGCTAAGCTTCATGGACTTGGTTTTATCACAGCATTTTGTGTGTGTTTAATACAAAATTTTATATCACTTATGCATTAAACTATTTCTATAGATTTAGCAATTTTAATGATGTATTAAGAATCTAAGATTATCTGTAGCATTTTTACCATTGACTTTTTCTTTTGTTTTGACATTACATTGCTTGCTTAGGACTGTATTTCCCTATTCTTTCAAGTTCCCTTTAATGAGACTTCTTTTCTACTGCTCACATTACCCAGTCCCATAGTTTGATTATACTCAGTCTTAGTTCCTATGCTTTTTATGTATCACTCTACATATTCTTCTTGGCTTAGCCACCAAATTTATGGCTTTTTTTAAATCCACATTTCCCACTGCCTTATTCAGAGTAGTGGGAAAGTAGACCAGTCTACTTTCAATGAGTAACTTTGACATTTTAATTTTTTAAGGATTTTGACATTATGCAGATGATCTTTTTTATTAGTAGTGGTTTTTAAAGGTTTTTTTTGTAGAGATGGGGGAAACAAGGATTAACTACAAAATTGTGCTGCATGCAGGTGAAGTTTGGGCTTCCAACTGGCCCTCCCCACTCAGTTGGGACCAATTACCCTTTGTTTTTTTACACTCCCCCCCCCCCCCCCGCCGGCACACTCAGTAGTGTCCAGCAACTGCTGATCCCTCCCTAGGGCTAATGCAATTAATATTCAATTCCCACTTATGAGTGAGAACATGTAGTATTCAGTTCTTTGCTTCTGTGATAGATCACTAAGTATGATGGTCTCCAACTCCATTCAATTTGCTGCAAAGTCCATGATTTTGTTCTTCTTTGTGGCTACATAATACTCCATTGTGTATATGTGCCACATTTTCTTTATCCAGTCTACTTTCAATGAGTAATAGGATTGGCTCCATGCTTTTGCTATTGCAAGTAGTGTGGCTATAAACATGCATGTGCAGGTGTCTTTTTGTAGAACAATTTATGATCCTCTGGGTATATTCCCAGGAGAGAGATTGCTGGATCATAAGGAAGGTCAATTTTTAGTTCTTTTGGGAAACATCACACTGCTTTCCATAGAGGCTAAACTAGCTTGCAAAAAGTGTAGAAGCATTCCCTTTTCTCTACACCTGTGCCACCATAAACACTTAAGCACACTGGAGTAGGCAATGAGTTCTTGAACAAATCCCCAAAAGTGAATGCCATAAAAGCTTTGATAGGCAAGCAGTACCTCATCAAACTGAAAAGCTTTTGCACAGCAAAAGAAGCTATCAGGAAAGTGGCGAGACAAACCACAGAATGGAAAAAAAAAATTGCTAACTATGTATTTGACAAAAGTTTACATCCGTAATCTACAAGGAACTCAAATAAGCTGAAAGGAAGAAAACAAACAACCCCATTAAAAAGGGGACAAAGGATATAAATAGACACTTTTCAAAAGAAGATATACAAGCAGCCATCAGATACATGAAAAAACGCTCAACCTCACTAATCATCACAGATGATCTGATGTCAATTTGTTAGATGGCTGAGTTTTGCTTACATACATTTAACTATTTTGTTAAAATTGCTTTTGTAGGCACTAGTATTTATATACATGTGGCATCAGAATTCACTAAATCATTTATCTTTCTTAAAAGAAAAAGAAAATAGTTATAATTTACATGAAACATGAAAATCGTGTTTCTGTAATGGATAAAATAAATTTCATGAACTATTTAATGGAAATACTTTTCTCAGCTGAAGCATATTTTGAAAAATGTGAGAAACCATTATTATAAATCCACATAACACTTCATTAAGACTATTTACAGAAAACACATTTTTTATTTTTACTGATGTAACATGAATATTTTCATGCATATTTTTCTTTAATCTTTGTTATCAGTTCAGAATAATTTTGCTGATTTCAGAGACTCCTTTAAGGAAATACTGCTATTTTCACTTTTCATTTTAATCCTGCCTTGGAGATAGCCACATAAACATCTTTCATATTTCTAGAATCAAACTCTGAGTTCTCTGGCTATCGATCTTTCCTCTGGGAAAATGCTAATTTTCACAAGGTTCTCTCTTCAGGGTACACACAGCAGTGTTAAGACTTTTTCTTTGCTGACTTCCTCATGGAAGCTCTTTTTTAATCCATCTGCAAATCTGGAACATGCCTGCCACCGTCTTTGGTGAAATTTTGTCACCAAAGCTACCCAGCATCATAGGATAATGTTGAACCTCCAAAAATTTCATTGACTTTTGTATGTAATCTCTTGCTCTTCAGGATCCAGAAGCTAGTCCATGACGATGAGCAGGGGAGGATAGTAAACCATCTCCTTCATTTTTCTCCTCTTTCTTACAAACTATCCTTTCTCCTTCTTTAGACAAACATTATGCAAATACATACCAAAGATAGACAGAAAATCTTTGCAATTTCCATTATCCGTTATCTCTTGAGGATCGTACCTCATAGACTGTATAGCCACACAGAAATTTGTACTAGTTGAAGAAGTGCAAGAAAGGAATAAAAGATTTGGTTTAAATCTCTCTCTAACATATGAGTATACTCAGAGGAACCCAAATCACTCTATGAAAAAGATACCACACACGCATGTTTATTGCAGCATTATTCACAATAACAAAAACATGGAATCAACCATGCTGTTCATCAAAAGAGGACTGATTAAAAAAACAGTGGTACATATACACGATGGAATATTACACAGCCATAAAGAAGGACAGAATTATGAATGTCATAGCAACTTGGATGGACTTAGAGTCTATAATACTGAGTGATGGATCACAGAAACAAAGAACTTATACCACATGTTCTCGTTCATAAGCGGAACTTGAACAATTATCATACTACTATAAGAAAGGGATTGGCCAGGGGAAACTGCCAGGGGAGGGGGGCAACTGCCAGGGGAGGAGGGTGCACACCTCATCAGCAAGGGTACCTGCATAATGAACATTTATATACCTAACACTGAATTGTACCTCACATCTTTAAAATAAAAAAATTTTAAAAAGGAAAGTTAGAAATGCATTTTATTTACCTTGTTATTTGGTTCATAATTACATGTAGTAATTATTATATCCATTATTATCTTTTTAATTATTTCCAATAGGATAATAATAAATATGGAAAACAACAAATGTGATGAAGTACTTTGGTGATAAATTGTCACAAATCTGTAGAATGCAAATGTCTGAGTAATAAATAGCTATTATTTAGTCTTCATTTGTCAGGATTCTTTTGATTACAAGTGATGGAAATTTAACTTGCAGTAGCTTAATGACAGGGGAAATTACTAGGTGGATATTAGGAGTATCTCATACTTGAATATTTAAATTCTGGAAGGTGGAGGAATCTAGCTGAACCGCAAGAATAACTAACTAGACTCTGTTTTTCTCCAAATTTTAGTTTCTTTGTCTCTCCCTGTACACCTATTTCCTGAACAAGACAGGAAACATGGCTACTCTTGGCTCTGAGTTTTGTATTTAGTGCTCACAGCCAAAGGTAAATTCCTTGCCCTATTTGCATTTTTAAAAAATTCAATAAAGGACCCTGACGTCATGGGTTAGGGCACGTGTTTACTGTTGTCTCATTCAGTATGGGAAAACAGATGTGATAATGAAAGAATATGAAATAGTTCCCATGAAAGGGAGAAGTCTAGCTTAGAATAAGGAGGAAGAAGTATATCCACTGGACATTCTTAAAGTTTATCCTTTATCTTCCTCTTTTTGTCAACCGAGACCAAGACAAAAAGATACTTTTTATAATAAGTATACAAAATACAAAATACCCCAGGGATTATTTTGTGATATGTCATAAAGTTGGATTGTTAACACACACACACACACACACACACACACACAACGTATTCACTCCTTCAATAAACTAAGGATTTTATTTTGAATCTTTTCCTTATCTGAAGATAAATTCTAATAATCTTTAATGATTTGTTTAGACATTTTTCTTAGTCTGGAAGTTAGACTGATTGGGCAGTAATGTAGCCTCAGTCCTGGACTTCCATGAGCTCCCTTATAAGGAATGTGTCCAAGTTGGCTCGATCTCCTCCTAAAGTAGCTGTTTTTGAGGGTTTTTTGTTTGTTTGTTTGTTTTTTGGTTTTTTTTGAGTTAGAGTGTCACTCTGTTGCCCAGACTGGAGTGCAGTGGCACACTCCCGGCCACTGCAGCCTCGACCTGCTGGGCTCTGGCGATCCTTCCGCCTCAGCCTTCCAAGTAGCTGGAACTACAGGTGCGGGCTACCACGCCCGGCTAATTTTTTGATTTATTGTAGGGATGAGGTCTTGCCAAGTTGCCCAGGTGGGTCTTGAACCCACAGGCTCAGGCAATCCATTCACCTCAGCCTCCCAAAGCACGGGATTACAGGCTGGGCCACCAAGCCCGGCTTAAAGTAGCTGTTTTAATGATGAATTACCAATTCTCATTGATCATACAGCTGTTTTCTCCATTCTACATTCTCAAATCTGTATCCTCTGACGTTTGTGATTTACTGTAATATTGCAATTAATTTCGGTTATTTCCAACAGTGGCAGCAACATTGAGTGTACTATATACATAAATGTGAGATAAAAGGGAAAACATTTGGTGACTTTAAATATATTTAAATATATATGTGTGTGTATATATGCTATATATATAAGGAGGGACCTAAAAAAACTGGAATTATTTTTTTGGAGGGTAGACCTCTTGTAGTACAGGCTTCCCCAACTAGGTAAGTGTTCAAGGAACCCATTGGCATCAGTGTACCAGCTGGCATTGTTGTGAGAGACTGCATTCAGCTCAGTTAATTTTTTTTAAGAGTCTTTCAACATGTTTGCCCATTTCATGATGGGTGATTTACATGAACAGCCTGTCCATACCACGCTGTTAGCAGTTTTTGACCAAAAATGAAATAACCCCATGTCCCACCCTCCCTACTCACGTGATCTCTACTGGAGCAACTTTTTTTTGTTTCCCTGGATGAAAAAGGTCCTCATAGGAAAACGCTCTACCAATGTGGAGGAAGTGAAACTAAAAATGACAGAAGCAATAAAAGACATCTAAATTGACAAGTTTGAAAACTGTTTTTTATTTTATTTTATTTTATTAATTTTTTATTTTAAAGCTGTGGGGTACAATTCAGGGTTAGGTACACAAATGTTCATTATGCAAGTACCCTTGCTGATGAGGTGAAAACTGTTTTAAGCAGTGGAAAAAGCATCTCTATAGGTGACAAAAGTTTAAACATGCAAGAATAAATACAATTTTTAATAAATAAATTATGGTTTGGGGGCACTTCCCCTCATATAGACATACACACACATGATTCTTTTTCTCATTTTTATTCCCAACAAACATGCAAATTTACGAGCATCTAAATCTTAGCAATAACAAACCCTGCTGGCAGCTGCAAATAAAAGAGACAAATGAAAAAAAAAAAAAGGAACAATTTAATTGCATAGTTTTACACTCTAATAATGAAAATATTGACATAAAAACATGTTCTAGCTTGAATAACTTGTTGACACATGTTACCATTTGATACATTGTGTTGATTTTGGAAGATCCTTCCCTTCCTTCATCTGCTTTAGCAGAGCTCCTGATTTCATTCCTTTGTCTCACTGAGTTCTATTTTCGTATGGTTCCAGGTAAGCAACTTCCATAAATTATTATTCCCCCAAACTTGTTTTCAAAATTTGCAGAATTATTGTCTGTTTAGGTACAACTTCAGCATACGAGAAATGTCCTTTTGCCCATATTAGGAAAACATTTAAGTCCTCTTTATTTTTCGAGTATGAGACTTGACTTTTCTTTGGAAATCTTTCTGGACCTCTCCAACTAGATACAATCTCACTTAAGAACTCACTTAACCCCAGGGAACTTTATTTTTACATCATTTTTGCAATTATTTTTACTGTATCTCTTAGCACACCTCTGTATAAATGTGACATGCCCATCTATTGGATGTAAGTTTTTTTTAGGTGTCTTAATTATTCAAAATGCATTGACATTATATTTGTTTGTTCTTGATTTATTGGTCAGAACATAGGATGCATTCAAAGGTGGTGATTTACAAGAGTATAATGAAGTGGGTATTTACAAAATTTGGGAAGCTAACAAGAAATGATGAGCTCCAGGGATAGTAACAGTGGAGAGCTTTACTGTGCCTAAGCCTAGAAGGACAAGGGAAAAGAGAGACCGTAAGCTCTGGAGGAGGGCTGCCAGACAGGAGCTGTATACCGTAACAGAGGGTTATAATACTACCAAACTAACGTGCTGCAAGGTGGGAGCCAAGATGATAAGCACTCTGATTTCTCTGTCCTCCTCTCCAAGTACTTGAGTTGTGTTGTCTTCCATTGGACAAATTCAGCCAGAATCCAAACCGAAGGAATACAGAAAAGTCAGATTCCACAGACTTCACAGAGTGGTGAAGGGAACAGGGCAAGACAAAGAAGGGTAGTCAGTGAATCTGAAAAGACAGGTAGAGAGTTTCCAGAACAATAATTAATATATAAGATCTTCAGTCCAGTGTGTTGCCACAAAATACAACCACAGACATTCAAGTTACTGCTCAGATTTTCTTCATACTTGATTGGGAAGAAGCAGTATATTGGATCCTACATCATAGGACTTTGGGTTCACTTGTGCATCTAATGCATCTATAATGTATATATGTTAACTATAAATTAACTTATCCCCATAACCAGAGAGACCACATTTTCCTGAATCCACATGTTTAATGGAATAACTGCCCTTGAACGGTTCTTTGATATTATCCGTGAAAGTTTGGGTACACGTAGTAACACCTTCATGTCGGCACTATGCAAAATAGTACCTCCTGGTAGATTAGTCTTAGGAATTAAATAAAATAATGAATATAAAACACTTAGTATGATTCTTGGCACATCACAAAAATGTAATAAGTATTGGTTATCATGTTTTTAGCTTACCTTGAAGCATGTTACAAGAAACTGCCTTTTATAGCAAGTTTCTGAATATATTTTTTATGTAATTGAAAATCTATTTGCAGAGTCATAAGACATTTATTTCACATGTTTTTATATATTTTATAAATACATTTTACATTTGTAAATGTTTATTTGTCCTATCAAGAATGTTATGATTTTTATTCATCATCTTTTATTTTGCTTTGGTCACAAGAAACATCATAGTCAAATGTACTCACTTGTAGCACCTGCATGCATGCATGTTTATAGGCACCGATCTTTGCAAATTCTAGATTCATTGGGTACAAGTGCATGTTTGTTACTTGGACATATTGCATAGTGGTGGGGACTGGGCTTCAGATGACCTGTTCTCCAGATAATGAACATTATACCCAATGGGTAACTTCTGAACACTAACTCCCATCTTCCTCATTTTAGCATTCCCAGTGTCTATTATCTCCATCTTTGTGACCATTTAGCTCTTGCATATTAGTGAGAATATGCAGTGTTTGGCTTTCTGTTTCTGAGTTATCTCACTTAGGATTATGTTCTTCAAGTCCATCCATGTTGATGCAAAAGATGTGATTTCATTCTTTTTTATGGTTGCATAGTATTCCATAGTGTATACATGCCACATTTTCTTTACTCAGTCAATCATTGATGGACACTTAAGTTGGTTCCATGATTTTGCTATTGTTAATAGTGCTGCAATAAACATATGAGTACAGGTGTCCTTTTTATATAATGATTTATTTTCCCTTGGGTAGATATCTAGTAGTGTGATTTCTGGATTGAATGGTAATTCTATTTTAAGTTCTTTGGGATATCTCCATACTGTTTTCCATAGAGGTTGAACTAAGTTTGCAGGCCCACCAACAAAGTATGAGCATATGTTTGCACTTGTGTCAATATCCGTTGTTCTTTGACTTTTTAATAATAGTAATTCTAATTGGTGTGAGATGGCACACCTCATTGTGGTTTTAATTTGCATTTTTCTGATGATTAGTAATGTTGAGTCTTTTTTTCATATGTTTGTTGGTCACATATATAATCACTATTTTTAAAACCATTATGTTGATTGTTTTATTTATAAGAGAGCTCTCTGTGAAATAAAGAGACTTACAAACACAAATGAACACATCTTCCTGAGACTTGGATTTCAGTTTTGAGCAAACTTGGGAAATGTGTGTCCTGTCATCATCCCTTTTAACTCAGATATTAGAAGTACAATTCATATAGGATTAAGTAATTAAAAATAAATAATAATAATAATAAGCTGGGCTTGGTGACTCAGCCTGTAATCCTGCGCCTTGGGAGGCTGATGTGAGTGGATTGCCTGAGCCCGAGGGTTCGAGACCCGACTGGGCAACTTGACGAGACCTCATCTCTACAGTAAATCAAAAAATTAGCAGGGCGTGATAGCGCACGCCTATAGTTCCAGCTACTTGAAAGGCTGAGGAGAAAGGATCACTGGAGCCCAGCAGGTGGAGGCTGCAGTGGCCGGGAGCAGCCACTGCACTCCAGTTTGGGCGACGGAGTGAGACTCCAACTCAAAATAAAATAAAATAAAATAAATAAATAAATAAATAATAAATAAATATTTGGAGCAGCTTGAATTAAATTTCACTTTTGTCTTGTTAGTGAAATTCCTTATTTTGTTGTTTGAAATTCAACAGCTAAATTCATACCATAAGATCCTCAAATGTTGTATGGCATTTTTCTTAAAGTGTACATATAGTATTAAGCTTATCTAAGAATTTCTGTATTGACAAATATAAAACTTAGTGTGATTGTTTAAATTCTTGATAAATGCTGATACCTGATTCCAGACTGTACAATAATGCTCGATACATAGTACCTTCCTGCAGTATTTCTAACTCATGTTCTTGTGATTATTATTTGTAATAAAGTCATTTTTTATGGCTATATTTTACAAAAATGATTAACATGTAAATCTGTAAATAATGGTATATCAGAATGATAGAAAAAGCACTTTCTGTTTTAGATAAGAGAGTAAAACATAGTATACTAAGTAAAAATATAATGAAAAACATACCCTTGCACAGAAAAGCCCAAGATTACATATTCACAGTGGACAGACACTTATGGATTGTGGTGAATTGTTGTTTGTGCTTAGTTCATGATTTAAAGCAATTGTTTTCAGATATGCTGCACTGAATTTGCCTAGTAGGCTTTGCCACATTGATTGCATCCCTTTGCAAGTCAGTTGGGAATGCAGTTTGCCTACGGAGAAGCAAGATATTATGATAAAGATTTTGTGAAGAAATAGTTTTAAAATATAGCTGACTTCTTCTCTGAGTGTGCGTCTCCCAACAATGACACACAAAAAATGTTCCCTTTTAGAAGCAAATGCAAAAAATATTGATTGTCTCTAAAATATGTCATTTGCCTTTTTGCATCAAAGCACTTTAAAACCTTTTAACACCACGGAAGTAGAAACTAAAGTACATTAAATGTACTTTCTGTGGTATAATTTTCTTCAGAATTTAGATCTTAGGTATAGAATAATTGTTGCATGTCATCCACACTTTCATGAATTTAGTGAATTTTCCTTTCAATTCCTGTCACGAGCCCTATGGTATAAATAATCACAAAGAAGAAGTCTTCTTCTCAGTTCCTCTAATACACATTAAATTATAAATTAAAATGTTTTGCATTTGAAGTCAAGTAATCAGTAGTTTTAGCTTTGTGTCCAGCAAAATAGTCATAAAAATTCTTCGGCCACCCAGAGGTAAAATCATATTCGTTGGCTATAAAGTGATAATTTAAATAATCAAAACTCTTTTCCTTATTTAATCATATAAATGTTCAAGTTCTCTGATAAAGCTGTGTAACTCCATAAGTTTGTAAGAACCGTGATAAAAAAAAACCACACACACCAAAAAATGACACTATTTTACAATGTCACTCATAACTTGTTTTGTGATACTGATAAAAGATCCTAAGGCTTAGTGAGAAATTTCTAAATGGCTCAGTCACTAGGAATTTATAATTGGACAGTTTTATATTTATAAAATATATCAAAGTATTACATGGTTAGAGTGAATTGCAAACCGTTGGAGACTAGGTGATTTTGCAAGCAAGGTGTCATGGAAATATTCTTAGTCAGCAACATTTATTAAGTCTCTTTGCTGAAAACAATAAAAAATGCATTGTAGTGATGCTACATGTGCATTTTCAAATGTATGGCAAGATATCTTTTTCCTTATGTTGCAAATATACTTAGAAAGACAAATGTTGCATTTCTTCATTTTCTTTTAAATCAGAGGAGATGCTATACTTGTCAACACAGTGCATTTCTGACGTATTTCCTTTGTGCTCCCAATCTCATATTGCCTCATGACACATTATCTCTCTTACTCATTCATCAAGTCATTCCTTCTTTCAATTTAATTAATGGAGCACCTACTATGTACCCAGCTGCCAGGTGTCAAGGTTGTCAATTTGGACAATGATTCTAACTGAAGGAAATAATCAAGGCTTTATTCATTTATTGTGGTAGTGCAGTCAAAAGGCAAAAAAAAAAAAAAAAAAAAATGGTGTGGATCATTTTCTCCAAGAGCTGGCACCAAGCAAAGGTCAAATGAGGGTAGCACAGATAGGGGGAACCCTCTCACTGTCCAGAAGCATCCAAAAAAGTCTCCTGCCTTTTTTACTAGGCATGGGATTCGGACTTAGGGGCAGGGAGAGGGAGTGGGCTAGGAGCAGACAGGCACTGAGTCATATATGGTGAAATGACCTCCTTCAAGACCCCAGATAAGGAAGTCTGCATGGAGGTGCCTGGAACTAGGAATGCAGACATGTATATGAGCATGGCTTGCCTGAGGACCTGAGTCCTTAATTGTAACTCTTTCCAGAAAATTGCAATACACTAGCTGCAAGACATGTCTAGTGTGGCAAAAGTAGCTTCGTAGCCACAGTGCCAGGCCCTGGAGTCACGATGGTGAACTAATAACCAGCTCCCCAGGTGAACACTTTTAAAGCCCCTATTATTTACCGAATGGCATCAAGACCCTTTAACCTGGAATCCTAATTATTGAATTACATGATCCCAAACTAACTTTTTAGCCAAAAAGACTTTCCAGTGAACACTTGGAAAAGAATCCTTTTCCCACCTTTTACCACAAACCAGCATTACGATTTTTCAACACAAATTAAAGATTCATTCCATGTCCTTCAACTTCCTTGAACTTTTCATGATCATTTACCTTATTCCCAACCTCACCAACTCTTCATCTTCACACTACTCTTTTTAGCATTTATTAGGGTATTCTTTCTATTAGTTATGCTTTAGCCTTATCACCATATGAAATCATACCTCTCTTAAAATGAGATGAGATCTTTTGTGGAATCCAGAATAGCATGTGTGTCCTTGACACAGTGAGAACAAAATATGCATGAGTGTAATTGAATGCAATGTAATTTTCTTATCCATTTCTAGCAGATAAGAAAATACTCTTTAACAACAACAACAATCAGTTTGCACTATGCTAGGATTGACAAAAACAAAGGAGGTGGGAATAGATAAACAGATATTTGAGATTAACTTCATTAACAAGACATATTGTAATGTGTGTATGAGACCCACCCACCACATTTAAACACATGCATAAGATGTGCACATAAAAATGACAGTTAAAGCATAACAAACAAAAATCTACCTACAAATTGACCAAAAAAGAAATCCCTTGATGCCACTGAAAGAGAGAGAGAGAGAGAGAGAGAGAGAGAGAGACAGACAGAGAGAGAGAGAGAGAGAAAGAGAGAGAGCGTGGTATTGCATAGAGATTAGACCATTGATAGGCTTTTGGGTCTGCAGACTGAAAACCGGGGCAGCGTTACCTACAGAGATGTAGTTAAGTATCTTGCTTTAATTAAGGTTGTCTTCATACGTCCATGATGACAATATGAAATTGTGTTACCGCATAAGGCCTAGAACCATGCAGAGTTACAAAAATGGGAACAGAACATTTATGTCAACTGCAGAAAGCACCAAGAAAGACTTAAAATTTTTTTTTTTTTAATTTTAAAGATGTGGGCTACAATTCAGGGCTAGGTATACAAACGCTGATTATTCAGGTACCCTTGTTGATGAGATGTGCCCCTCCCTCCCCTAGCAGTTTCTCTCAACTACCAATCCTACCCCGCCCCCTGGCAGTTTCCCACTACTGCCAATCCCTTTCTTATAGTATTATGATAATTGTTCAAGGTCTGCTTATGAGTGAGAACATATGGTACTCTGTTCTTTATTTTCGTGATAGATCACTGAGTATGATTGACTCTAAATCCA
>CAUYQG010180796.1:0-21865 GCA_963574415.1 Tarsius wallacei | reverse complement strand
GCGGGTTCGAGACCCACCTGGGCAACTTGGTGAGACCTCATCTCTACAATAAATCAAAAAATTAGCCGGGCATGGTAGCGTGCGCCTGTAGTTCCAGCTACTTGGAAGGCTGAGGCGGAAGGATCGCTGGAGCCCAGCAGGTCAAGGCTGTGGTGGCCGGGAGCGGCCACTGCACTCCAGTCTGGGTGATAGAGCGAGACTCCAACTCAAAAGAAAAAAAAAAAATTATTGATAGTCCTGTACTGAGGGAACATAAAGAAACATGGCATATTATAGCTAGAAATTTAAGGAGCACTTTATAGATAAGAGTGTTAAATCTAAAAATGGATGGATGGACTAGAGATTTTTTTGATGGGTACTGTATTCACAGTTGAAAATAGTGAAAATGACATTTATCTTTATATTTCATAAACTAGGAGATATCAGATTAGTAATATTTACAAGATAATCTGGAAATACCTGTGTAACTAATGACTATGTATTGAGTCCTCCTAAGGAAATGCTTATACTCTTTTCTGACCTTCAGAGTTAGAAAAATTTGGTCAGGGTCACTGTGGAGGAGGGGATTGAAAATCTATACAGGGCTACTAAGCCTGTAAACTACTCCTGATATTTTGAGGTAGAAGTTTGGTTGTTTTGTTAATTTAACTAAACCGGGTCTTGCATCTTGGAAATTTTTGTCTCTAAGGAAAATAAGAATTCTTTTAAACAAATGTTTCCTTGGGCCAAAAGGCATAATATTTGGGATCTGTCTCTCAAACTTGTCTGCTTCTGATAGCTGTCATGCCCTATTCTGCACCTAAAGTTAGTACTCTCATCTGACTTTCCACATAGAAAGTAAACTTTAAAGAAACAAGATGGAAAAGTAGAACCACAAAGCTTGGAAGGGTGTCAGTGTTTAGAACAGGGTTGAAGAAAGAACAAGAAGTCTAAAATGATGAGAGTTAGTACAGCATTGGAGGACAGTAAAAGATGCACACAGTAGTTACATTAGTAAAGGAAGCCTAATCAAGAGAGATGCTGAAGAGAAGTCAGGGTGATAAGGATAAGGAACTGTGGGGTAACAGACTATCAGTAACCATCTAAAAGGATGGGCAGATGGTAGGTACCACCTGGAGGTGCGGAGAACCTCTTAGTGAGATGATTGTGAAGCAAGTTTTGCATCAAGACAAAGGACAAATATAAAGGAACTAATAACTAAAGGAACAGTTAAGGGACTAGCAGTAAGAAAGGGGAAGACCTGGAACTCTTAAAATTAAGTCTTTTTTGGCTTTGGGGACAAGCCAAGCAGAGTGGTTTCATTCCCTATCAAAGAAGCCAAAAGAGTCTGAAAATGCTACTTTCTCATTTTTCTTTGATGCCATTTTATCTAAGATTGTTGATCTCCTCTATGATAGAACGCTGTACAAAGTTCATATTTAGAATGAAAATGTATAGCCAACTTTCTGTATCTAAACCATGTAAGTGATCCTCCTGCCTCAGCCTCCCGAGTCATGGGACTATAGGTGCATACCACCATGCCTGGCTAGTTTTTCTGTTTTTTGTAGACATGGGGTCTTGCTATTTTGCCCAGGGTGGTCTTGAACTCCTGGGCTCAAGCAGTCCTCCCACCTCAGCCTCTCAAAGTGCTGGGATTATAGGCATGAGTTACTATTCCCAGCCTCATGAAAATCTTACACAAATACTTTTTGTTTCAGTTAGTTGTTAAGTGTCAGAGTACTGTGTGGGAGTTGGTCTGTTTGAAGATGAATGCTAGGAACTTTACTTTTGAGTTTGTCTTTTTTTGAATGAGTCAATTAAAAATGGACTTCGGGGTACTCATGGAAAAAATATGTAAGTTAATCTGATGTTACATGAGGATGTGACTAAGACTTCTCTCTTAGAATGTTTTTAGACCTCTCCATTTTAAAATTATGAAGATCAATTTAAATTTCTATTTTATTAAGGACATGCTTATTGATGCATTTTTATCTTTATTTTAGAGCAATATACTTTGCTGCTTATTCAAACTGCAAGGAAAAGTTGAATGGTGTATTTGATCCTGATTCTACCCAGGTACACATGATTTCAGCTGCAATGGCAGGTATGAATGTATAATGTTAAAAAATAAAAAACTTTCTGAAACCTAGAGATTTAATATTGAGTTATGATAAATTTATAGTGAAAAGTTTAGATGATTAATGTGCTTTTCATTGATAAGATGATTTTTGCATTTATTGCTATAAAAAACTTGATGACGTATGTGTAAAATTGTTGCCAGTTGACAGTTCCATAGTTAGGAATTTAAATGATAGGAAACCGGCAACACAGTATTTATATTGCCTTGTGTAGTCCACTTGGACACTTAGTGATCACTTAAGTTTTAAGAATCCAGTCATAATTACTTATAAACAAGTTATGGAGCTGTAATTTACTCTTCTCTCCTCAATTTCTGTTAGTGCCTTTTCCCTTTTTGCTGCATGTTTTGGCTTCTGTCTGAAATGTGTCGGCAATTCTTGGTAAAGTATTCATTTTGTCCTGTGCTCAAATGCTGAAATTTTTGTGAGTAATGTATTATTAATAACTGAGACAGTTACTATATTGTTTGTATTTTTTTAAAATGTTTATCATTCTGTGTAAATCACACTAGAGAGCACCTGAATTTTAGACACTGGCTATGTATTCATGCTTACTATAAAAATGTTTCCAGGAACTGTTTTTATCATCATCGATAAGCATGTTTAATTTTGAATTTTAAAAAATAGTCCCAGGTCTCTGTTTCCTTAAAGATAAACTGTGGGCGATTGATTTGATCAGTCTGGTTCTGGAATCATTTGCTATTATGCATGTTAGACAAAGCCATGAAGCTTGGTTCTCAATAGAAAGTTTTTCTCTAATTTCTGAGATTTATTGCATATTTTCCCATATCTTACATTTTCAGATTATGCTGTGACTTTATAAAGCTAACTGTAGCTGCTTTCATCAGCTATTGATTAATAAATTGAGTGTCAATTATGTGCTTAGTAGAGTATTTTAAACTGTTAATGATTTTCTGTTTAGAAATAAATTGGATCAATTTTGTCTATATTCTTAATAAACTAAGTAAGTTTGAAGTATAAATTTATGGAAGGTCAGTAGCCCTTACCATATAATACATAGAGCGTGTACCTTACATTTGTTTTTAAGGCTTTTTATATTTAGTAATTGTTGACCAACTCATTTAAGTTTTAAAACTGGAAGGGACAACCTTATAGGTCAATATAAGGAAATATTCTGATTAACCAATAAGGACATCTTGGACAAGTCAAGTGATTTATGTGAACCTCCATAACCTTATCATTGAAATGCGTAGGTTGGTCCACATCAGTTTGGATTTTGAGAGTTAGTTCTGTCATTTACTATCATAGAGATTGTCTAGTTACAACTAGAATTATTTTTTAATGTAATTTTTACAGATGTTGAACATGAGTAGGTATGATTTTCTCCTAACAGATTTAAGTAGGTATAAAGTAAAAGTTGGTGGCCAGTGGCAAACTTTATAACTACTCTGTGAGGTTCTTAAGAATATATTTCTGAATTGCTAGTGTTTATGTTTTTGGCTTTTAACCTCAAAAATTATAAAGAAATGTTAGTCTTTTTTGAAAGAATTGAAATTTAAAAAGTAGATAAGCAATCATTTAAGTTGAGGATATTTGTTATACATGTATTGCAAACTTAGAGGTTCAGAATATTTTAATTTCCACTGAAACACCTTACTCATTAGTATCTCATCAGAATTTTTTTGCTATTTTGTGTCACATTGCAAAGAATTTTAGTAGAATTGTCAGTTTGTACTTTTTTCTCAAATGTGTCTAAATGTTAACTTGTAGTTTGTTTTTACCTATATATTGATACTATTTCTGAACTTGAATTCCTTGAATTTTGGTAAATTGATCGTCTTATACTTGTTCAGAGATCATATGCTTATTGTGTAATTTGAAAATACTTCCATTTGTTTACAGTTACATTGTTCTGAGAAATGTGCTTTCAGAGCGTACTTGCACTATTCATGCGCTTTAACATTTAGCTTTGCAGTTTTTATACATAATTATATGGTTGATGAAACTGAATGATTCGATATAGACTCATTAAGGTAGCCTTTTGCCCCTTTCATTCTTGAAATAATCTAGACCAGATTGCTCTGGTTTTTTTTAGGATCATTTTTATAGGTCTAAATATGAATGATTTGGGGGTACAAGCATAGAGATAGTCATATGAAAAATTATGTTTAACTGGCTATTCAGGGGGAAAAAATGCTAACCTTGTCACTTCAGTATCCAAAATAGACCATTAACAGTATTGCCTGCAAGATTTTGCCACACCAAATAGTACACACATTAAGGTAACTTTTATTCCAACTGACCACTCAAACTCATTTCATTTTGCGCTTTATCCATATGAACGCAGGTGTTTTAACTTATATACTAAAACTTTATTTTTTAAAAAAGCAATTTAAAATAGGCCTTCCTTTTATTTGCTGTAATGTTACAAGTGAATCCTGTAGGAATTTGTAAGCCTCTAGAATTGGGCTATAAATTTTCATGCGTTAAACATATTTTTCTCTCTGAATCTCTTGTCTGCATAAAACAAAAATAAACCTTTTTTTCAACAGTGAGGATATTTAATCAAAATAAGTAATATTGACTCTTGTAATGTTTTACCTGCCTTTTTTCTCCTACATATGACATTTGTCAGACTAAGCCTTTCTTAGCTATTGAGGATAGTTTTGTGCCTGTGTGTTTTGTTTAAATGAACTTGAATACCCCTCTGTATATACCTGGGCACATATGTATACAAAAAAAATTAAGTTTATAGTAATTTCAAAGTTTTAAAAGTTGTTTGTGTGTGTGTGTGTGTGTGTGTGTTTTTTAGTCAGAATCTCACTCTGTCACACAGGCTGGAGCACAGTGGCACAATCATGGGACACTGCAGCCTCAACCTTGTGGGCTCAAGCGATCCTCCCACCTCAGCCTCTCAAGTAGCTGGGACTACAGGCACACACTACCACGCCCAGCTAATGTTCTGATTTTTTTGTAAAGATAAGGTCTCTATGGTGCCCAGGCTGGTCTCAAACTCTTGGCCTCAAGGGATCTTCCCACCTTAACCTCCCAAAGTGCTGGGATTGTCAGGTGTTAGCCACTGCACCCAGCCCCATATTTTTAAGTTTTTATGTGGCGTGTATATACTTTTATATGCAACATTATGCATGTAAAGGAAATGAATTCTGATTTTAATTGGATTGTATATGCATGCAGTTGCTTAATTTTTAACATACCAGTAATGTAATCTCTGAATCTTTTCTACATACCTAGTAAGTTTTATTTGTTTACAGAATACACTGTTACTTTGACTTACAGTTCATTGTTAAAGGTTAAATTTTTACTCATTAGATACAAACCTTGTCTTGCGCTTATAAAATAAGATTTTACAATTTTATTTTTCCATGGCAGTTCATTCAGCCAGATGAATGGTTGGACAGATGTTTTGTGTGTTTGTGTATAAACATTCTTCCTGTTTTTTGTTTTGTAGAACACAAGAAATTAAATACAACGTAATCCAAAATATTTCATAAGTATGGATGTGCAATATTACTGGCCATAGTGCAAAGGGTGAAAGGTACTACTGTAGCAACATATCCTTTATTTTATTTAAATATATATATATATATTTATATATAGTTCCAAATTGAAGTTACTTGAATATTATGTTGGGGGTTGTTTCTTTTTTTTAAAAGCTATATTAAGTAGGCTAATTGTTAAAGAATAGGAAATTGTGTTTTCAACTCAGATCATGGTAGATAATGATAGTAGGAAAATAGGAGATAATAACCTCCTAAATATTCCCTTTTGACAAGGTTAGCATTTTTTCTTTAATACAAAATCAGTCTTCTTTAGGTAAGTATTTGGACTCTGAAACTGCTACAGATGGCGGAATTTTCAGTACTCGGTACATTAAAAAAATGGCCCGTTTTGATATTCCTTTTTTTAACTTAAAATTTTCAAGAAGGTTAGATCTCACAGTAAATATTTCTCAAATCCTTCCAATGGGATTCAATTTGTACACGTGTTTCTGATGAGGTCACTGCTTGTTGTTATGATACAGAAAAGCCTGTGTCTATTTTAGGCATTTACTGTACATTTCTCCCGAGAAAAGAGTGAGATCGTGTCATCTCATGCTCCCCATCCGCAGGTCACTTCCTGTAGAAATATGGACTAACTAAAGCCTCGTGAGTACTGATCTGAGCATCTCTTGCAGCCTCTAGTATAAGAAACACACCCTGGGATTTTATAATAGCTGTGGAATGAATAGAAGGCGGGAAATGAACATTTATTTCCTGAATTTGTGTATGCATTGAGTATTTTATAAAAGTTTAATTCTGATCCCTTTATAATATCCCTTCTAGAAGGAAGAATGGGGTACTTTTCAGTCATCATGTAATAAAAGCTTGGGGTCTTTAGTTTGGCCATAACAGCCTTGACCTCCAAAGAATTTGATAACGGTATATATACATAATTATAAATGATATAATGCCATCTTACAAGTTTTATATAAAATGGAATTTCTCTTTGCTTAGCATAACATACTTAAAAATCTTAATACAGTGCTTTCCATTCTCGTGTCTGTTGATTCTTGGCTTTCTACTCTTTTGCTAAAAAAAATTGAGCTTAACATTATTGCTTTCCAAATAAATGCAAGATAAGAAAATATGGGATCTTAGCTGTTTTAGTTTTAATTACTCTTAAAAATAGTTTTAATACATTTCTCCTAGGCTAGGTGGACTTTGTTCTACAGAAGTTCATTGGAATTAAAAGTACTAAAAGTGCAATACTACAGGTATCACTCACTTAATGAAATAAACATTTTCAGCAAGTTTACTGTAAGCAGAATTTTTCTGTTAATCTGATTTTTAATCAGTTTATACTATCAAATGGAGTCTTAAATGAACCAAAACTTTAAAAATTGCATTCAAAAAAATTTTTTTTAAGCTTTCTAATAAAACACTAACAATACAACTAATAGTATGACCAGTAGTATATTGGCACTTTGCTTTAACTGCCTGTGGAATAATATTAGTTCTTCTTAGCCTATAAATGAATCTTTCATGTACTCTAAGTTTGTTTTAATGTTTAACTGGTACTTAGAATGTTAATATAAATTGGCATATTCTCAAATGTTACAAAATTAAAATGCAAAGTAAAAAGTAATATGCAGTTTCTAAATTTCCGGGGCACCATTCTCAGTATTTTGTGTATTTATCTTAAAAGTAGTAGGAAGATATGTTTAGCTTTGGCTAATTTCAAATTCTAAGTTAATGATAAATTTTTGTTTCTTTCCATTCATTTCTTGGATTAATAGATGATGTGTTTTAGATTTAATTAGCCTAACAATGTCTAGTTAATTACTAAAGTGTCTTTGGTCAAAATAAACTAACAGCATAAAACTCAAGGACCTGAGTTTTAAGTGGTAAAGGTATGGCAATAGCTAAAAACCTATGGATTATGCCTAGATTCTTTGTCTAACAGAATGGTGTTCTGGCATTTAGGCTAGTATCTTTATAAGCACTAGCTCGCATTATTAAAACTGAATAAGAACAGTTGTAGTAAGGATAGCATATTGATAATAGCAGTTATATAGGGATATGATAACATTCTCTCACCTAAGTTTTAATGTGTCCTGTTACATAGGTTAATTTGTGCTTGGAAATGAATTGTAGTTAAGTGAGAAATACCTGTTGTTTGCTCTCTGACGTTGTTTATTAATATGCAGAGAATACTTTAAAGTTATAGTTTATGGGTCTTTAAAAAGTTATTCCTAGCAACATCTATAAATATTTATTGTAATATTTTGAAGTTTTATACATGTGGAGTTTTTTCCAGTTTCAAATTGAAGAATTTTGTGACTTGGAAGAGTATTATGGGCAGAAGCATGGGTACTAAGTTTATATTTTTAGAAGTAGAACTTTTATTTTTAAAAATTTTTGGTGCTTTTCAAGTATAGTGTGATAAATTGAGAATTTTTCCTAGATAGGCTGTTTTTAAAAAAAAATTGATATAAGAATTCCCAGTTTTAGGCTTTCAAAATTTAATTAAAAGCAAATTGTTTTTAAGATTTCTACAAAATAATTAATAAAAGTCATTGTAATGCAGAATATTTTGTTGGTTTATGCTGCATTATAATAAACCCTTTTCACTAAGAAACCCTTAGTCTTCTCGTATAAATGTATAGCTAATACATATATTTAAGTTTAAAAAATAAGAATTACTAAATTGGGATTTGACCAGAATATTGATATCTGATTGCTTTAGAACATAATTTGAGTATCTTTAGTTTAACTTTTTCACTTAGAAAGATGAGTTTCAAAAGAAGAAAAAAATACTATTCTGTAGCTTTGTTCTCGGTTAAGACAGGCCATGCAAGAAAAGTATTTAAACTGGTCCAATTGGTTTTTGGTTTTTATTTTACCAAGAATATATGCATGAAAAGAATCTCTTATTTCAAAAGATGTTACTGGCAACTTGCTTAACACTTGAAATTTGTACTATTTTATACCTGCTGATGCTTCCAAAATTAGTCCTATTCTAGTTTTATACTTTATGCATGGAATATTAAAAGCATTTAAGAGAAATGGGGACTATATAATCTTTACTTTTTAATTATTTATTTTTATTTTATTTTTTTACTTTTTATAGAGACAGGGTCTCGCTGTGTTGCCCAGGCTGGTCTTGAACTCCTGGCCTTAAGTGATCCTCCCATCTCAGCCTCCCAAAATGCTGAAATGACATGAGCCACCACGGCTGGCCTTAGAAAATTATTAAAGGAGTTCTTAAACTAAATTTGTGTTCCATTTATGTTGATCATTAAATAGATTTAACTGGAACATGCATTTGTGTAACATCTGGCTATTTCTACAGTGTTAAAATGATGGGTTAAAGAAGTAAAATTTGAGTTAGCTAAATTCCCATCACAGAAGGGAAAAGAACCTTGTGAGACCATATTCATTCAGCTTTATAAACAATTTAGTAAAACTATTTTGAATATATAGATATACCCATAATAACTTTGAAAGCCAAGAAAGGTTTATGATTGGTTCTGCTATATATTAATTTAAAGGCAAATTGTTCTTGAGTACATTGCAACATTTCTGTTCCTGAAAGTCCTTTACTCATATCAAATGTGCTAATCACAATCCACCTTTTAAAAAATAATGTGCTTGACATGCTAGTATTTGATAGGAAATATTAAAACAGTTAAGATCCTTAGACATTTCTGCATGTAAGTTTTCACTGAATTTAAAGACCAATTGAATAATTGTAGCTTGATATAAGTAGTTTCATAAAGTTTGTGTAACTTGTCTTATTAAATTTAAAAATAATATATTAAAATCCTGTCTTCTTTAGATGAAGCAATCTTTATAAGTTTCCATTATCAAGATTCTGTTTTGTGTGCTATTTTTCCATATATAGGAAGATGGCAAGTAAAAGATATACACTAGCCTAGAAACATACTGTTCCAGGTAGATCTTAATTTACTACCTGAAATGAGCTATCTTAAGTGATCACCCTTCTGCACCAGTAGTTAGTACATAGTAAACTAGCTGCCTTCTACTTGAATTTCTTTCTTCGTGTCTATAAAAGTGAGAGGGAAGTTCCAATCTGTAACTTTTTGAACCTTTGAGTTTTTATATGTGTTTAAGTAGATAAAAAATAGATCTGTCCTATTAACCCTAACAGAAACCTTACCTCTGTGATTCCATTATTTTATTTTATTTATCTATTTGCTTATTTATTTAATTATTTAATTTATTTATTTTTTTGAGTCAGAGTCTCACTCTGTCTCCCAGGCTGGAATGCAGTGGCAAAGTCACAGCTCACCATAGCCTTGACTTCAGGCTGTCCTTCCTACTTAGCCACCTGAGTAGCTAGGACTACAGGCATGTGCTACCTCACCTGGCTGATTTTTTTTTTTTTTTTTTTTGTAGAGACAAGATCTCACTGTATTGCCCAGGCTGGTCTCAAACTCCTGGGCTCAAGAGATTCTCTCACCTCGGCCTCCCAAAGTGCTGGGATTACAAGCCTGAGCCTTCACTCCCAGCCCAATGATTCCATTATTATAACAGTATTAGTAAGTATGTTTCTAGAAAGTATTCCTGGGGCCAAGCAACAGTCTTTTCTACTATGTAGTCAACTAAAGATAAAAATATTAGTAAATGCTGGCATTTAATGTAGAATCCACTTGGAATGTAGTGCTTTGTGACAGACCCCAAGTAGATGTTTGTTAGCTGTTTTGGGGACCCTGATTGTGTGCTTTTTAGTCATAAAATACATACATTTTCTATGTTTGTCTATAGAAAATGGGTTTCTGATTCAGCTTAGATAGTCGAGAGCCCCTAAGAGGATATTCTGAATAGGTTGAGAGAGCAATTTATATACAATCAGATTTTGCTCTTGAAACAATTTTTTAGTTAAGGTCAGAATTTGAGAATTTATGTAGATTGGAAGTGAAGATAAGTGTTCTTTGAAGACAAGTGTCGTATGGATTTGTAAAATGAAAGTGTAAAGCATACATATTAATAGTTTAAGTGCTTATATGTATTTTCTTTAAAATAGATTCATAAAATTTGAAAAGCAAAGTTAATATGTATTCATTTTTACCAGAGTTCATTTTAAACATGTTTGTTTAGGTTTTACTGCAATCACAGCAACCAACCCCATTTGGCTTATAAAGACTCGGTTACAGCTTGATGCAAGGTATGTTAATTCCTTAAAAGTGGGTTTAACTAAGATTTTTTTCCATAACTTTATATCAGTAAAATTTTAGTGCCAGATATCTAACCCTGTTGTTTCATTCTTACCTTTGGCTGCTGAATTTCTGTTTTGTTTTGTTATGAAACCTGGGTTTGCCATGAGACACAAAAGTGATGTAATAGTTGACATTATGAGACTTCCAGGTGAAAAAAAGCATATTATGTGTTGGGCTTTCTTTTCTTTTTTTTTTTTAAGGAAAGGGATAGATTCCATAGAGGAAAAAGAAAAAGGATATATTAATCTAGTCCATGGGTGCTTATAATTGTACATCTCTCCCCCCCCCCCCCAGTTAAAAAAGCCACATGGTCAGCTAATCTAGACTGAATCTTAGAAGATCATTGCTCACATTTAGTGGCCTTATGTTTAGAGAATCCTGGGCTCGGAACTCGTTTTCATATATGCATAGACTTCATCTGCTACTATGGCTGCTTTACAATAGCAAGAGTCACTAATTCAATAAATCTATATTGAGCAGATACTGTTCTAGAGATAGAGGAACAGTGAAACAATTGTAAATGGAATAATCAAGGAATTTTTTTTTAAGTCTATTTTTAAGCAGAGGAAACAGTCCTTGCAAACCTCAGAGGTCCTCAAGTATAGGGCCTTTAGTGTTCTGGGAACTGAGATGATCGTATCTGGTATGTTATAATAATAATGTTGGTAGTTTTGAACTATTTTAGACTTTGGAGGAGGTTCTGTATATAACAGATTTCCACAGTTTTTATATTTTGGGGATTTGGGAAATAGTGTTGTGTCCTATAGGCTATGACTAAAAATGATCTAACAAATCATTAACAATTAATTATGCCTGCTTAAAGATCTGTTTTTCACATTCTGTCATGTTGAACTATATGCTATTTGGAAACTTGAAAATAAATGTCTAATTGTTTCATCTAGAATGTTCTTTTAATGAAATCTTAAGTGTTGTAGCAAAACTGAAAGTTTATTTATTAAAGCCAAATATCTAAAAATATCTGAAACGTAACTGTAGCTAAGACTTAACCCAAGGTTAAGAATTGTGAGATACCAGTCCACATTATGTGTTACAGAGTTGCTGTATAGAATTCAGGAAAAGCATGGCTTAAAACTCTTGAATATTACTTTTTTTTTTCCTACTTATAATTGTAACACAAGCTAGCACAATTCTTAGGCATGCAGAGGTGGGGAGTGGGATTAGAATGAGGTAAAAGTGAAAGGTTGACTTGAGGATTATAATTTATAACACTGAGATCAAGAATAGGACTGCTGTGTCTCTATGTCACCTTTTTGGAATTGTATCTCTTTCTTGTGAGGAAGGATCACTAGTGGCAGAAACTAGTTATAATTGGTTACCTGGATCATTCATCTAAGTATTCAAGATCTAAAGACAATGAATAGTTAATAAAACTGGTGGAATTTGTAGATGATTAAGTGGGTGTTTTATTTGTGGTTTTATTTTATGTCAGAAATGGGTTAGATGTAATTTATAAATTGGTAAATTTTTTATTTTTCTATAGATAGCATTTAAATCCATCTCTTGTAGATAAGGTTCAGTTGAGGATATCAGAGTGTAAGGTAATAAAATTGTTAAAACTCAAAATTATATGCCTGTGTACTCAGTAAGAGTAAATGCTGCACCTTAGGTGGCTCTAAGGAAATCGTCTTAGACACAGTACTGAATAAATACTTAATAACTGTACAGGTTTTCCTTCACTGTTCACTGGGGATACTGATATGGCCATTGCCTTTAAATGATCATAAGGAATTTGAGTTAAATTCACCTAATCACTTTTTGGGAAGCATCTGGAGGGGACTTAAAGAGAACCCCTCAGGTACACAGAAGTTTAATTAATCATACTCCTTGCTTTATGATATACTATCATCTGTTGTCAGCGTTTCAGTCATTGTTTTTGTGTTATTATCCAATGGAAATTCAGCTTTCTTAGAACAGGAATTAATACAGTATGAGGGCTTTTGTTTACTTTGTTTTGTTTTTATCTTGAGCTGCAGTCAGGATTTCATTGCTTATTCCTACAGCATGAACCCTAACAAGAACGTAAAATTGAAGAATTAATGTAGTTTATTTTGCACTTGGTAATATAAACTATTTACATATTATCTATTTAATATGCTGACTTTGGGACAAAAGAATAGGAAATCTAAAATAAGAATGTTTTAAAGTTCTGATTTTACTCAGAGAGTTCTTTATTAGAGTGACTTTTACTGTATTTCATTTTATTTAAAAACTTATACTACTTTGTGTCAATAAGATTTTTCTTTTTGTTTTTCAGGAACCGTGGGGAAAGGCGAATGGGTGCTTTTGAATGTGTTCGTAAAGTGTATCAGACAGATGGACTTAAAGGATTTTATAGGGGCATGTCTGCTTCATATGCTGGCATATCAGAGACTGTTATCCATTTTGTTATTTATGAAAGTATAAAGCAAAAACTACTGGAATATAAGACTGCTTCTATGATGGAAAATGATGAAGAGTCTGTGAAAGAAGCATCAGATTTTGTGGGAATGATGCTCGCTGCTGCCACCTCAAAAACTTGTGCCACAACCATAGCGTATCCACATGGTAAGAAGAATTGAGTTTATATGAGTAATCTTATATTAAATCAGAAATGTTTTCCCACCCCCACCAACAGCCCACTTAGTAGAGCATTTATCACTTGACGACTTTGATTTCTGTTAAATTTAAGGTTTCGTTTTGCTTGAGAGTTCATAATGGGATTAAGTCTGGTAAAATAACATACAGCTGTATGAGTAGGTCATTCATTGTAGGTGTGCTGACACATGGTGTGGTGGGTGATTGACCATGAGCTCTGAAGTCAGATAGTCAGATTCCAGCCATAATGCCCCAGCTAGGTGACCTCTGGGCAAGTTCTAATTTTTGGAAAAAGTATGTATACAGGTACTATAGTGGAAACTTTACATACATTATTGTAATCTACATTAAAAAATTATCTAAAGTACTTAATTTCCCTGTTGTGCTAGAATATAACCAGAATTGTCCTCACTTTCGGTCAAGATCGGGCGTGTTCAAGGTAGTATGTCCATAGACTCACCTTATTTTCAAATGAGACACTGAGAAGAAATGAAAAAATTAAGTGGCTTGCCCTAAGTCACAAAAGCTACTCAGTGGTAAAGCCTAAATTTGAATTGAAGCCTGTAATCCCAAAGACCAAGCATATTATTTTGTGTTGGCTAATAAGTATGTTAATAGTTCTTTTATATCTGTTTTTAAATTTTACAATATTAGCCTGTTTCATTAGTAGCTAGAGAAATCACTTTAAGAATTTGCCTGCCACATGCTGGATTTTTTGGTAGCTTTTTTGGGTATTTTATTTGTGTGGCCTTTGATTTTTGTTATATTTAAGGTTTCTTTTGTTTTGCTTTGTGTTTTAACCTAAGTGCTTCACTTTTGTTCACTCACACTGATTAACACTTACATTCTCCCTTGCATATTGTATCAGGAAAAGTGAAACAAGAGAAACTGAGTGCTCCATTGTGTCATATATAAAACCAACTCTTTAACCAAGTTGGGCTGTGAGCTTAACCCAGTTTTCTGAAGGAAGCTTTTGACTTCTCTAAAAGAAGTCAAAATAGGACAGTATTGGCAGTGTTGTTTAGGTTCTGACCTCCTATGGGTGGATCAGGATGGTGGACTGCTGAGGTACAAGGCATAGAGTTTCAGCGGTTCAAGCCATCTGCCCCTAAAGTGAGATGATGCCATTACGAGAAGAGGTACAGTTGATAAACTGGATATTTTGAAATTAAATGTATAAATGGCATAAATCTTTAAGGTAGGGGATTTCAAGTATATAATTACAATTGTCGTGAACTGCTTTAGACTAGAAATACCCTCCCACCGGGCCCATCAATAGTACTTTGTTGAAAAAATATGAGAAATAATGTATGTGGAAAGAGTATATTTTTTATTTTTATTGTTATTTTCTTTTTATAGCACATTTCCACCGTGCTATGTAGTTACACCTTTTTAAAAAAATTAATTAATTATTAAGTCAAGGTCTCTGCCAGGCTGGAGTGCAGTGGCACCATCATAGCTCACCACAGCCTCTACCTCCTGAGCTCAAGCAGTCCTCCCACCTCAGCCTCCCAAAATGCTGGGATTATGGGCATGAGCCACTGTGCCCTGCCTAATTACACTCTTAAATAGGAAGCTCTGAATTATTGGTTCAGCTTCCATCCCCAACTGGCTAAAACCTCAGCAGCTCTGATTTCTTGCCATCTTTAAAATGAAGGTAAATCGAACTAACTGATCTTTAAGGTCCATTTAGCTCTTTAAAATTTATGATTTTTGCTTAATTGATTCCCATATTGGGTATTAAACTGGCAGCTGATGTTTTAAGCATTTTCAGCTGGTTTGTCTACATGGTGTTTTACATTGATACATGTGGACCATTGTGAATAGATTAATTATTGTTTTCTCTTTGTATTGTTCACTTTTTAAAAAATCTTTTCTGCTTGTTTCTCACCGTTTCTTTTTTATATTATCTTCTGACAATGTCTCTTGTTTTATTAGTCCTTTTATATCCAGAGACCTATAATGGGTATACACGATTTTGGCTGTACTTGAAATTTGGTGTTACTATAATGTGACTGGTTTCAATAAGCTGCCATTAAAAGTCACTCCTTTATCCTGAGCTTACACTTGCAGACTGGGATGTGCTCAGTACAATTAGGAGATGTAAAGATATCAGTAACGTTTGGCCGGGCCTGGTAGCTCATGCCTTTAATCCTAACACCTTGGGAGGTGGAGGCAAGAGGATTGCCTGAGCCCAGGGGTTTGAGACCAGCCTGGACAACTTGGCAAGACCTCGTCTCTACAATAAATCAAAAAATTAGCCAGGCGTGGTCACGGTGAGCACCTATGGTTTACCTACTTGGAAGGCTGAAGCAAAAGAATTTCCTGAGCCCAGCAGGTCCAGGCTGCAGTGGCCATGAGCATGCCACTGCGCTCTACCCTGGGTGACAGAGTTGAGACTACAATTTAAAAAAAAGATACCAGTAATGTTTAGATAAAATTATTTTATTTCTTTCCTAAACAGAAGTTGTAAGAACAAGACTACGTGAAGAGGGAACAAAATATAGATCACTGTTTCAGACACTGTCTTTGGTTGTTCAAGAAGAAGGTTATGGGTCTCTTTATCGTGGTCTAACAACTCATCTGGTAAGACAGATTCCAAACACAGCTATTATGATGGCCACCTATGAATTGGTGGTCTACCTGCTCAATGGATAGCAGCACACAGGGCTGCCATACTACAAGAGGGAAGACCAAATGATTACAGTGGACCATAGAGTATCAAAGCCAGCGTGGGGGACAGAAGAAAAATAGTTTGGGAACACGGTAACTTGCCTAAGTGGAAGTTTGGCTGTAAGAATTGAAGTAATCGTACCACATTACTTGGTCTTTAATGTGGAGAAGACCTCGGCACCTCCAAGGCAATGCCTTTAGAAGCAAGTCTTTCTCAAAATTGCCATTTTCTCTACCGTATCTACCGGACACTGTTGTGTTTTGTTGATTTATGCAGTCTTCTAAACAAAGCCATCCCTAATTACATACAAATTATTATATCCAAAGTTAGTATTGGCAGTCATAAATTTCTGACTTCTAACTTTCGTTTAGTTCTTGGAAAATTGTAAAATAGAAATAATAACAGTGAGGTCTTCAGTATTATTTTCACATTTCCCTGAAAGGACCTGGCACATTATTTTAAATTTAATTACTTGGCAGTAGTCACTGTTTTTGACAACCAATGAGATACTTTCTTAATGTCTTGTATATTTTTAGCATTAAAATTTTTGTTTTTCACTGCTAACAGTGTTGATGTTTAGCCTAATATGGATATTTAAATTGTTAACATATCAAACGTACATGGTAATGATGAGGCAAACATTGGGACAAAATCAAACTAGTAAAATGTTGATTCTTGGCCGTTTCACTGACTTGAGCATGTCCTCATATCTTCTCTAATTTGATGGTACTTGAATGAATGCAATCATCTTTTCAGTGGCTCGTTACCAAATTGAGTAAATTATCACCTACTTATCATACCTAGGTATCATTACTTAAAGTATAAAAAATTTATCACTTTTGACTCTTTCTCTACTTGCTTTCATATTAAGAATTTGAACCTTTGAATTCCAGGTCTGTATAGATTACCTTTATTTTGTGGAGAAAATGGTAATTTTCAGTTTCGCCCTTACAAGTTTTTTTTTTTTAAGGTGACTTTAATATTAATATTTGAGACAGTATAAATATAGAAGAGGGGCCTCCTGCTGTCTGATTCAGCAGGTAGTGATCTTAGCTGACTTACAATTTTGTAAATGAACAAACTGCTTTTGACAAGAAATTTATTCTATCCTAGTTTCCTGAATGGTAAATCACAAAAAGATTCACGTTAATTTAGGTGAAATGTGCTAACAGGATACAGCTTTTAAATTCTGCTGTTGAGTCATCTGTACCTTTTAATACTTTAAATGTATTATGTATATGGCACTTGTAAAGATGTTTGCTCTAGTTCTGTTAAAAGGCTTTGCTATTTTGATGTGCTATGCTGGTGTATAAAACGTCTACAATGAAACTCCAGTGTGGTACTTATTTCAGTATACCTGATCTGTACATTTTGTGCAATGGCTTTATCTTAAAGAATGACTCTTTGTAAATGCACTTTGTGGCCTTTTTGGGGGGAGGGGAGGGGTGACAGTAGGAGAGAATTCCATGTTAAGATTATTTTTTTAAAACATTGGTCATGTATTAGGCAGAAATAGTGCTCAGGACATTTTTCTGGGCTTTAGTTATGTTGTTTTGGAGATCTTTAACGTAAATGTTTTAAATGTTTTGTGTATCCTGTAGTGCCCCCAACATTATAGATAATTGCAGCGCGTCATTGCAAGCTTTCTGTTGTCACCAGTGAAAAATATGCCCTCTTAAATTCCCCCACCTTAACGTCCTTGTAATCAACAGTAAATGGATGTTTTTGAGGTGCTCAATTGGAATTTAAAATATTCCAATCTATTCAGAGACCAAAGGCAAATTCAACTTCCTTACCTTTGGAATTATTAATACCTTTAATGGTCAATTTCAGCTTTTACCTTTATTGTGAGGAACATACCAAAAAAAAAAAAACCCCACCAAGCAGGTTTTTAACTTAAACCTGTAAAAAGGGTCTCAAACTATGATGTTTGCCTTTTCGGGTGCCATTTATACTGCCTAATACAGTGCCATTTGCCTTGTGAAGATCCATAAACATTTGTTGTGTTGAATGTAGGATAGAGACTCTCCCTCGTCTTACTGATTTCAGTGCCCCACAAATGATCAAGAATGATAGGAAAACCAGCAGCTAAGGAACATCTTATTATTTAGCTGTAGCAAATTTATAACAAGTGTCCTTCAAGGGTAAACATGTATTCTATGTGTATTTAGCAAGTAAAACTTATGTTAACTTTTAGTTCATTATGTTTTGCTTTTAAAAGTGAATATTGTGTTGTACTGGAAGGAGAAGAAATGTTAGAGCCTTAGACATGTCTATTTGTGCAACAACTGGAAGGGCGCAGTGAAGCTTATTTTAATAGATTTTTTACCCGTAAGCACAATCTACCATAGTTTATTTTATGGATAACAAGAGTTTTTTTTTTTTTTATCTTTTACAAACTCTTATGTCGAGGACTGACTTTCAGTAAATTGCAGCGGACAGAGATCTTTTTTTTAAAAAACTGTACAAATATTTATAAAGTTTATCTCTGAAATATTTCTGTGAACACTTTTTTTTTTTTAATTGGAGTCTCACTCTATCACCCAGACTGGCATGCAGTGGCATGCTCATGGCCACCACAGCCTCAACCTGCTGGGCTCAGGTGATCCTTCCACCTCAGCCTTCCAAGTAGCTGGAACCACAGGCATGCGCCACCAGGCCCAGCTAATTTTTTTATTTATTGTAGATTGAGGTCTCACCAAGTTGCCCAGACTGGTCTCGAACCCGTGGTCTCAGGCAGTCCTCTCACCTCGGCCTCCCAAAGTGCTGGGATTAAAGGCGTGAGCCACCACACCCAGCCATGAAGATTTTTTTTAATTCAAATGTTTAAAAAAGCAAAAAATACTCAGCATTGGACTTTTTCTAAGAAAAACTGTTGTTTTCATTTGTTGTCGCTCAGATAACTTTTTAATTTCTGGTGTAAAGGCAGTCAACACCCTTCAGATTGGTATGTATTTTCATTATAGAAATTTCTCAGAAAATTGAATTGAATTTACCTATGACTCATGGAAACAGTTTCCTAAATTTCAGTCAACATCCAGATCTGAGAATCGCCAACCCTGTGATGTGGGATACCACACAGTGCTTTTAATTCTGGAGGAAAAAAATGTCACCAAAGCTTTGTCTTGATTCTCATTGTGTAACTTTATAGTCCAACCTTACTAGATGGGCCCCAGTGCATTTGTAACTTTGAAATCAAGAGACAATATCATTAGATGATTTAATTCAGCCATTTGTCTTCTAAAAGCTGATGCCCACTCTGGAATAGCATTATAAAGACCAGCAGAGTTTGAATTGTTAAAAATAATGAAGGTGTACTCTTTTACTGGAGTGTAAACATTTCTGCGTTTTTTAGATTTGTTTGAAGTCACTAAAAATATTGATTTCAAGTTGAAGGATTTAAGTGCTATAAATCAGTCTATTCCTTACTCTTTCAGAATTGTTCATGCTTGTTTTTTGTGTTTACATGCTTGTGTGCTCAGACTGTTAGTGTCCTAGGGACTACGTTTGGGCTGATAAGTACAGTTCGGCCTTTTTCTCCTCTTAATATTTGATCATCATGCCTTTAACATTCCTCAGAATACAGATATTTCTAAATGATTTAAATTGGAAGGAATTTTAATATGTAAAATGCAATGTACAAACTTTCTGCCCCCTCAGACCTCTTTTCCATCGTGTACTTACATTTCCCTTTCATCTATATGCTAATTTTTATGCTACTCCTTTTAGAAACCGAAATTCTAATTTCACTCAGTTTGTGTTAATGATCTTCTTGAATGTGTACCCATGTGTATGTGAACAATTATGACCCATCAGTCATAGCTAGTCAGCTTCAAAAGAGTTGTTAACCTTTGACCATTCATGTGAGGTTTGCTATTCTTGCCTTTATGTACATGGCTGTATATTATGTGCATTTACTCTGTATTTATGTTAACTAGCTGACTTTTACTTGAATTGTTAAAATGTTACACATTAAAATATACTTGTGAAAATATGGTGGCTTTTTTCTATATTATTATATCTTAGTATTTTGGCATGATGAGATTATAACAACTCTCTTAGATTACCCTGTGTGTAGAACAAAAGTGCATTGCCATTTTAAGTTAAATGTTAGGCTCATGGATTGATTAACTCAGCAAACCTTTTTTTTTTTTTTGAGCACCATTTGCTAGACCTAGTGATAAAAGGTCAGAGAATCTAACTCCTTCATAGTTTAGTAGGAAATCGTGCATATTTTCCATAGGTTTGTTCATCCTTATCTGATGCTTTTTCATGTCTTAATTTCAGCCTTTGAGAACATTCAGAATATTAACCCTTTGTACTTGGAGATACCTCACAGATCACATACCAGCAACTCAATTGCACTTTTTTGTGAAATAGTGAAAACCAAATCACTTTGTATTAAATAGTATAGCACTGGAGCCAGTTATTTTATTGTAATGTACTTGGTTTATGATGGAATTTTGGACATTGAGGAACTTATTTATGACAAAAATCAAACTGATTTTTTAATATATATATCTCAGTATATATTTCATCTCTTCATCTGCTTTTTTGTGCAACTTGGAAAACTTCAAGGAAACTTACATATTTAAGAAATTTGCACTGGCATGTTTGTCCTATATAATCACCAGCAACCTCTTATGTCCCCTGAGAGGAGACATCTGGGTGATTTGCTATATTTACGATGTCCCCTGAAGGGGACATGTGAGTACAAACAGAGCTGACAGCTTGTTAGAATAACCAAATCCACATGTGAGGTTGAAATACAGGTGACACCGATTAAAGTATTATGGTAGTGCCTACCCTCTTTACATTTTGTCTGTTCTGTTCTTTCGGTTTCCTGGACTGTAGTTAACATCCAACATTGCCCAGTCTTGTAGGTGAGGAAACCAGGAAAAAATTGTTAACATAAAACTGAAGTTATTTGCTCTACTAGTAGTATTTGCACTGAAGACACTGGCTGACTAACGGTTGAAGTGTCACTCAAGTGTTGCAAGTTTAAGTTGTTTATATGTTCATTACGGAGCATCAGGAACCGTGATAAAGGAATTTATGAGTTCAAGATTTCTTAAGGTTTAGGTGTGACATACTATACAACCAATAAGAAAGGGAAGCAAGCAAAGTGCTAAGTGGTTGGTTTCCCTTTAGTTTTTTGTTTGTTTTGCACTGCACAGACCAGCTGGCTACCAAAATATCTATGGAATCAAAAATGTATAGTCATAGAGCGTTAAGTTTATACAATGGCTTTACATGGTTTCCCAGTAGTCTACATCAATGAATAGACACATGGCATACAGGCAGATATTACAACTGGGCTTTACTACACTGTGTTATTCATCAGCACTAGAGAGGACACTGGGATGATGCTTAAAAAATCTTCATTTTAAAGCAAAGGTGTATAGAAATCTTGTCTCTGAATAAAGCATACTATGGAGTAATGAGAAATAGAATGGAAAATATAAATTGGAAGAGTATGAACTGTCTTAGAAGCTAATCTTGTAGACCTTAGGTGACATCCTAGGCCACTGGAAAACCTGGATATTTTTCTCCCAAAGGATGACTAGTGACATTCTAGAAGTTTAGACTTAAATGCTAGGTTCAGTTTGTCTTACATAAGCTGCTCTTTTTTTTTTTTTTCTTTTTTTTTTTTTTTTTATTATGTTATTGTGGGGTACAGTTAGGGGTTAGGCATACAAAAATATTTCGTTCAGGTACCCTTGTTGATAAGAGGTGTCTCCCCATCCTCAGATAGATACCCACCACCATTAATCCCAT
>CAUYQG010180793.1:0-20960 GCA_963574415.1 Tarsius wallacei | reverse complement strand
CAGGTTTATTATGAGATTAAATGAACATTTGTTAAAATGGCGGGAACAAAGAAATAATATAATGTTGCAGATCGCTGTGCTGGGGCAGTGTCAAGGAAGACTAGGATCAAACTCTGGGAGTTTTTAGTTTTGCTTAATTTTTAATTTTAAAGATGTGGGGTGCAAGTCAGGGTTTGGTATACAAACGTTCATCATGCAGGGACCCTTGTGGATGAGGTGTGCCCCCCTCTCCCCTGGCAGTTTCCCACTACGGCCAATCCCTTTCTTATAGTATTACGATCGTTGTTCAAGGTCCGCTTATGGGCAGAGTCACTACTAAGAAGAATGCCTGGTGCCTGGTCAGTTGAACGATCCAGGTAAGTATATGTCACCCGTAGAAAGAAAATCTCTGGCATTGGGGACATGGGGGCAGGGTTATAATATGCAAAGATGAAGCAAAGGGCACAGAGGAATCCATGACTCCCAGCAGGTAGACCAAAACCCGAAGGATGCCCACTTTTAAAAAATATTATTTTGGAGTTGTGGGTGTAAGCGGGGACTTACTACGTAAGAAGGCTGCAGGCAGGTGAATCCGGGCTTCTTGTGGGCACTCTCTCCTCGATAGTGGGCCAGATACCCCTTGTGTGGCCACGTGACCCCCCCCTTCCTTCCCTAGCCGTGTCCTGCGTCTGCCACTCCCACCCTTCTGCTCGGGTGACTAGTGGTCAGGGCCCACTTGTGAGTGAGAATGTGCGGTGTTCAGTTCTTTGTTTCTGCGAGCGTTCAGGGAGGAGGATGGTCTTCAGCTGCTTCCACGTTGCCGCGAAGGCCGTGATCTTGTTCTTCTCTAGGGTGCCTGCTTGGTAGAAGGCCCGGTCACTCTCCTCTCATTTCCCTGCGTCGAAGATGATGACTCATTTTGCTGCAGGAAATCTGATCGACCGCTAGGAGAGGTAAGTTTGCTTTTATTTATTTACTTGCAGTCAATTTTGCAGAAACAATGTCATGAGGACATGGATGCCCGTGGCAGGGTCACACCCGCGGACGTGCCTCTCCCTGCCTGGCCATGCTCATTCACATGCTCGCTCCTCGCTCTGCCTGGAATCCTTGTGCCCCCGACCCTCAGTAACTCCTGTCTAAATCTAAGGCTGCTTCCTCAGGAAAGCTGCCTCCACTTCCCTAGACTACATATCCCCTTGGCACTGCCGACCCTTCCTTCACGCCCTTTGCCGTGGTTTGTAATTCATTTGGGGGCTTGTTAAGGGCCGATGTTGCTAGGCACACAGACCTCAAGGTGCGAACAACAGGCACTGGGGATGTCCAGAAGTGGGGAGGCGAGGAGGGGAACAAGGGTTGAAAAACTATCCGTTGGGCATCACGTTCACTATCTGGGTGACATGTTTAATAGAAGCCATATCCATGTAATAAACCTGCACATGAATCCCTGAATTTTATTTGCAAATGGGCAGGCAGGCTGGCCTGGCCTGGTGGCTCATGTCTGTAATCCCAGCACTTTGGGAGGTCCAGGCGGGAGGATTGCTTGAGGCCAGGAGTTCAAGACAAACATGGGCCACACCGTGAGAACTTGTCTCTACAAAAACAAAATGAAAAAACTAGCTGGGCTTGGTGGCACGTGCTTATAGTCCTAAGTTCCTGGGAGGCTGAAGCGGAAGGACTGGTTGAGCCCGGGAGTTCAAGGTTGCAGTGAGCTATGATAGCACCACTGCTCTCCAGCCTGGGTGACAGAGAGAGACCCTGTCGCTAAAACCAAAAACACAAAACAAAAGCAAAAAAAGGGCAGTGCTGTTTTATTTTGCTCACCTTTGCCTTGGGACCTACAAGGTGCTGGAACAGTGTATTTACTAAATATTTGTTGAATACAATGAACCTTTTGTTGTGTTACGTGCCCCAGCCACTCAAAGGGTCTCTCGTTTTCTGAATCACAGGAATTCCTCTGGTTGAGGTGGTTGAGCTTGGTGGCTGTCGACAGCTGCTTTCAGATCAGGATTGATACTCTATAATGTGTCTGGATGGTCGTGAGATTTCTCTTCGCAGGATCAAGCTCTTTGTCGATCTCCAGAGCTCTAAGCCAAGTGGCACAGAATCAGAGGACTGTCATCTCAAGGAAGCTGTCCCCGTCCTGCTGTGGTCCCTGAGGGACAGCCTCAAAGATGGCCCGTGGCGCTGCTCTATCATCTGGCAGGAGGAGGGCTAAAAAGGGTGGAAATGATGGAAAGCCCCCTTCCCCGCATAGTTTTGTCTCACACCGTTCGTAATAGGGAGCAGTGCCATCGAGATGTCATCAGGTCTAATGTGGCTGGCTATATTAAATGCTAGAAATAATCACGGGAGAAATGCGAGACTCTCTTTGCTGCAGCGTGCGTGGCTGAGGAAATGAAGGACGTGGCCTTCAAAACCTCATTTCCCGTCTTCACTACAAGGGCTTTCATCATCAAAGGACTTCGTAGCCAGACTTCCACGCTGTAAAAACGCAGCTGCCAAGTGGACCGGCAGAGGGCGCTGCGACCCTTTGTAAGAAGCATTCGGGGTGCACCTGAAGACAGTGACCACTGGACTGGGCATCAAAGATGATCCAGCCTGAAGTTGATGACACTCCGTGTACAGATCTGGAAAGGGCTGGGCGTGGTGGCTCACGCCTGTAATCCCAGCATTTTGGAAGGCCGAGGTGGGAGGATTGCTTGAGCCCAAGAGTTCAAGGCCAGCCTGGGCAACATAGTGAGACCTCCTCGCTACAAAAACAAACAAACAAAAAAAACAAAAAAAACTCCCCCCAGAAAGAACCTGGAAAGGAAAAGGATGAGGATGCAATTTATATGCTTTCTTTAAAAGTCATATGAAGCAGACAAGTGGGACCTCATCAAACTGTCTAGCAAAGCAAAGAAACCTTCGAGAGAGTGGGGAGGCAGCCCACAGACTGGGGAAAAAATATTTGCCAACTGTATATCTGGCAAAGACCTAACATCCAGGATCTAACGTACCAAAAGGAAAAAGACAAACAGCCCCATTACAAAGTGGGCAAAAGATATGAAGAGATACTTCTCAAAAGAAGACATACGAGCAGGCAACAGTTACATGAAAAAATGCTCAGCCCCACTAGTCATCAAAGAATGCAAATTAAAACCATGCTGAGAAACCACCTAATTCCAGTCAGGATGGCTATCATCAATAACTCAAAAAACAACAGATGCTGGAGAGGCTGCGGGGAAAAGGGAACACTTCTATACTGTTGGCGGGAGTGCAAACTAATACAACCTCTGTGGAAAACAGTGTGATGATCCCTAAAAGATCTAAAAATTGACCTCCCATATGACCCTGCATTCCCCCTACTGGGAATATACCTGGAGAATCTCAAATCACTCTATGAAAAAGATACCCACACACGCAAGTTTATTGCAGCATTATTCACAATAGCAAAAACATGGAACCATCCATACTGCCCATTGAAAGAGGACTGGATAAAAAAATGTGATATATATACATGATGGAATGTCATGCAGCCATAAAGAAGAATGAAATTAGAACTTCGTAGCAACTTGGATGGACTTCGAGTGTTTAATACTGAGTATCTATCACAGAAATAAAGAACCGAGTATCACATGTTCTCACTCATAAGCGGACCTTGAACAGCTGTTGTAATACTATAAGAAAGGGATTGGCAGTAGTGGGAAACTACCAGCGGATGGGGGCGGGGAGAGCACACCTCATCAACAAGGGTCCCTGCATAATGGACATTTGTATACCTAACCCTGATTTGTATCCCACATATTAAAAAAGAAGTCATATGAAGTCAGTTTGTTTAAGCAATCTGTTTGTCACACAAAATTGTCTTCATTTAGTCTGGGAAAAATCACCTTTCTGAAAGAAATGCTGACCCAAGCTTTGAAACACTGACTTAACATTATCCAAATGCACATGTCTGTTTTGGGTCATCTGTGCTATTAGGGCTAGTGGGAGCTTGGCTGGGATTTCTCAGTGAAACGTAGAAACAAGGGAGGGTGCAAGATGATTGTCATAAAGGAGTGAAGGAGGCTTTGGTTATTATGACACTAGATATCAAAATCTGATTTCAGCACACGCAAGGCCTTCAAAAGACGGCATACAACCAGCAGGAAGTTAAAGAGCAGAGAATGTCTTCATCTGCAGGGACACAGCTAATTTACTTAATTCTCCGGGATACGTTCCTAGATTGGAGGGGCCTGGGTTTTTTAAAGTCGGCGCCACCTGAGGAGTTAGGTCCTGAGCCTTCCTTCCGGCTTTGCCGCTGGGTCTTGGGCTTCTCTCAGGATTCTGTCTCCAGACGGCAGTGGATGGTCACACCAGTAACTCCAGGCCACGCTCCATTCAGCTCAAGGCTTCTCCCCTTCTTTGCTGATGTTGACCAACCAGGACTCGGCCTCTCACAGTGGGGTCGGCCCTTTGCCCAGCTCCAGGTGATTTGGAGGGCAGTGATCCAAGCCGCTTAGATCAGCACTGCTGATAACCCTCCCTAAGTCTCTCAGACCATTTGATGATCGACATGGGGATTCCCATTGCCGCTGGGGAAATGGAGGAAAAGACATTCTCAGGGACCACTCTGAGGTGGAACAGAACAAGAGACTAAGAAAGCAGACATTCCCTGCCATCGCTCCCTGTGTTCCTCATTGCTAGTTCAGCTTTCCGGCCACAGACATTTCCTGAGACGCATCATTCCTCATTCTTCTGCCTGTTTCTTTGGTCCTGGAACTATTTCTAGCACCTCAAATTCTTCCATATTAATGAAGGAAGAAAGTTTACTCTTCTGCTCTTTCAAGCCAGCAGACCAAGAATTCTGTTAGAAGTTGATCCTGCAAACTGGAGGCTTGATCAGGAGTCTGGGTTGAAGTAGCTAAATAATGACCAATTCGCTACTTTTTAAAACATCAGTTGTCACATGCAGCCACCCTAATAAAACATCTATGCATCCTTCTTCTTTGCAAAGAATAAAACACTGCAAAGCTCCTGGGTGTTTAGGCATTTGCCTCCCCTCTCACTAGCGCCTCAGCAGCCGCCAATGGTTGTGTGGGGGCACCACGGGAGGGGCTCAGGCTGCCTGAGGCCCACACCTGTGCCTTGGCCTCAGTAGAGATGGGAAGAGGTCTCCGCTGACTTTGGGGCCAGAACCAGGCAGCACTGCACACACACATGAACTCTGGGCAGACACGGAAACCTTTAAAGAGTAGAGGAGGCAGACTGCTCGGAAAAGCTGGGGTGGGATTGATTAATGGGGGCGGATCCAATGCAAATTCAACAAGCCCAGTAGGTTGCTGGCAGGAGAGCTGGTGTTTGAACACTTTTTGTAAGACTTCGTGGAGGTCTTTAAAAACAGGGCCGTCCCTATGTGCCTGGAGGGTTAGTGGGAGGTCTTCCCGGAGGCGTGGGTGTGGACTCCATGAACCCGCAAAGTCTTTTCAGCATTCTGTTTCTGTGGTCAAGATTAGACAGACACATGTGGCCACCACAAATGAAGTAAAATAGGGATCCAATGGAACCTTTTATGTTCTGTGTCTTTCGTTCCAAATGGCAGATAATCTGTTGTGCACCATAAGATTGATCTTGTCCTGTCTCTGTTTCAAAAGCTGATTATAGTTGATTGTTCTCCTCTTGGCCTGAACATTCTACTTTAAATAAATGTAGAAACATTTATTCTGAATTTCTCTTAAAAACCCCAAGCAAAGAGCATGAGAAAATAAACCATTTTAGGATAGTATAGATGAACTTATTAAAATTCACACATTTATACCTCCCCACCCAATTCCACCAACATAATTTCTTTTTGTTAGCATTTAAAATTTGCCCCATAAGAACCAACAACCACCCAAAACAAACCAGAAATCCAAGCGTCTTGCAGACACTGTCTTTTTCTTTGTAGGTGCCTCTTGCTTGAAACGAGAGGATCTTGTGGTTTGATAAAATATGTTTTGAATACCCAAGAAGGGCCTCCTTTTGAAGGCTTATATAGTACAGCCTGTCTCAAGCTCTGAGTTTACTCAGAGAAGAAAGGTGAACTGCATTTGTTCCAAGTGAAATATACATCTGTATTATTCACCATCGCACCCTGATTCCATTACAAACAAATACTGACCTTGTTCTTCTGATGTGAAGCCAGAGGGGGTGTGAAGTTCAGCAAGGAGAACAGTCTGATGCAGAAATACGAATGTTCCAGGCAACAGAAACACAACATTTGAAAGGAGTACAGAAGGGTCCCAAGTTGGTCTTTCTAATTCCTACTCCGCTGTTGACCTTGGGGAAAGTAGCTCAATAGTTATCAGTCGCTTTGGGAAAATTGCCTACATTGTTTCAGATTGCCAGTTGGATTTTTTTCCCCCAGGTTCTATTTCTTGGTAGTCTTGCTGTTTCTTTCTTTTGGCCTTAAGAACTTCTCTTGAGACTTTTGTGTGTATGCGAGTGTGTGTGTGTGAGTGTGAGTGTGTGTGTGTGTGTGTGAACTTTTGACCGCAATACTAGAAGCCAGTCTCCATTTGAATGCCAAGCAAGTCCCCTCCTTTTGGTGGAATTAGGAGTTACCCCTCTATTTGCAAATTATCTCAGTATGGTGTCCTAGAAAAAGGCTTTGGACTGGTAGAGAAACTCACCCAACATCACAGAAGAAAGAAGGTGAATGCAGGCTGGGAGAAGATGCAAGACACGTGAGATTTTGATTTCAAACGAAACCATACCCGGTGTTTTCCTTTGTAAAGTGGGGTAAGATGAGAATTAAATGAGACGATACAGTTGTTTCTCTTACAATTTAATATATGTCTTCCTAAAAATCAAGGCATTATAGAATTTCATGCAATAAAAAAGACGGGGCTTCTGGGAAAAACAGAACGGGTAGAACACTCAACACCTATGTAGTCTAGTAAGGAATACTCTTCCCAAACCCTGATAAAAGTTTTAAACATCTTAAATCCCCAATAAATTGAAAAAATACCGTGGTACACGGAGCACATCACCTGGAGAAAGCACAAGGTTTACTCGGCGAGTCATACTGTGCAACGTGGGGGCTTCTGAGTTCTAGAAAATGAGGGGCACCATAGGACACAATGTTATGGCACCCAGGGTGCTGTGATCCACTTGTCCTGTATTCCTTTGGCGTTCGCGAAAACAGAAATTCAGCGCCTGTTGTTTTGCCATTTTCTCCTTCTTTAAGAAGCTGCAGGTATGGCCCCCATGAGATGGGAGACCACCAGGGACTGATGCTCTGCTTGTCACGGGGCTGCTGCCTTCCATCCCCGCAGGTGCCCATCGACCCAATCCCAGCCGACAGCCACTGTGGCACGTTCCACTCTGGGGGCTTCCAGTGGACTTCCATCATCCTTGTGACCTCATCATCATTGTTGTGGCTTCCTCAGGCTCGGTCAAGGGACTTTGCAGCCCACAGTTGTTCCTGCCAAAGCGCTTTCTTTTATATTTAACTGCACTGTCACTGATGGTGCACAGCATGGATTCCCTTGGACCCCTTGTTCTTGTGATCTCATAAGTCCTCTTGTTTCTTTCTAAACGTTTTACTGTTTTTCAAAGTGTTCTATTGTTTTAAACTTCTCCTCAGGATTCAAGGCTTTCCAGCTTCACTTGCTACATAGATTCATCTACTGGGGTGCTTATTTATGTTTGGGATGTTGCAGAAAAATAGTTGCAAGAAGAAAATCATACAAATAGAGGAAGATGGCACTGCCTTCACACCCATAGGGCAATGTGTGTAGGTCAAGTTGGGGTAAGGGAAAAAAATGAGATGGGTGTGTTTTCCTCACAGTCCCTGTATTTAAGGGGTCGGTCTTTTTGCGTTTACCTGACGCTGCTGGATGGTATAACTCATTGTCACCTTGTAAAAAATTGTGTATGAGCTGTCACTATTTTGTGTCTTGGGGATTGCATCATCTATTATCTACCTCATATGAATACATTTGCACATTAAAGAGAAGCCTTGTAACTGAGAGTATGCATGAAAAATATGAGCAGACCATACATATAACACAGCAGGCCCTCAATAAATGCCAGGTAATGGTTTGTAAATTGAATTGATAGTTCAGGAGCTTTAAGTCGAATGGCTGAGGTGTGCATGCTGAGACCGTGTGAATTCCTGACCCACAGAATCTGTGAGCATAATAAACAGTTGCTTTACACTCCTAATTTTGGGGTGGTTGTTATGCAACAGTATTAACCAGAACAGACGACAACCACAGATGCCCACCTCAGAAAAAGACTACCCCATCTTCTGAGTATGTTTATCTTACTCCACATTCCACATGATGGGTGAATTTAAAGTTGCATGTAAATAAAAACAAATAAAACATCTTTAGTTGTAAATGAACGAAAAATGTGAAATGAACCATGTTTTAAGTGACTAGTGCATTTGTTTCTTAAACTAGTGTGCAAATCAAACACTGGAGTTTAGCTATTTAAAAATAAGGATTCTAGAATGCAACCATAGACCATGGTCAGTTGGACCATTCAGGTGTGAGTATCAGTGTACAGGCTTGCTGAGTCAATGGTAACTCAATTTTTAGTTCTTTGAGAAATCCCCAGACTGTTTTCCACAGAGGTTAAACTAGTTTACAATCCCATCAACAGTGGATGAGCATTCCTTTTCTCTGCCTAAGGATTTACCCAAAGGAAAATAAATCAATATATGAAAAAAGATACCTGTAATCGTATGTTTATTGCAGCACTATTCACAACAGCAAAATCATGGAACCAACCTCAGTGCCCACCAACAATTGACTGCATAAATAAAATGGAATACTACACAGCCATAAAACGAATGAAATCATGTCCTTTGCAGCAACATGGATGGAACTGGAGATCATCGTCCTAAGTGAGCTGACTCAGAAAACAAAATACCACATGTTCTCACTCATATGTGGGAGCCAAACAGTCACAAAGGTGGAAATAATGGACACTGGGGACACCCGTGAGAGAGGAAGTGGTGAGGGGACTAGGGTTCTGAAACCACCCATGGGGCACACTATTCACCATCCAGGGAATGGGTCATTTGAGACCCAATTCCCACCACTATACGACCAAGTACCAAATATGCATGTATGCCCCCCGAATCTAAAAAATCTTCAACCCAAAAACCACCCCAAAACTCTGCAGGTTGCTCAGAGGCACATCCTTGGCTGAGAAACATTCAGGCAGGAATTCTGCAAGAGCAACAAATCCCAGCATGTTGTGGATGTCAGGCTGCTAAATTATTTATTTTATTTTATTTTTTGAAGCAAGGTTTCAGGCTGGAGTACAGTGGTATGATCATAGCCCACAGCAGCCTTGAACTCTTGAGATCAAAAGAGTCTTCTGCCTCAGTTTCCAGAGCAGCTGGAACTACATGGATCCTAAATTATTATTATTTCAAACAGCATTTATTAGAGAAGGAAAAGAGGAGAGATAGAGAGACATGCCAGAGCTAGCATGAGTGAGAGAAACTGCTGGCTGCTAAATTATGAAAATGCAAATATGGGAATCTTAAAGAGTTGGTTAAAAGTTAAAGTTGAACTAATGTCATTCAAAGCATATTTCAGATTCGTTAACAAATTGCCATGATAAGTTGAGTTGAGAAGGTCAAAATATGGCATAATTTGGATATGTTTATTTTTCTAAGGTACTTGTTCTTTTTAATGAATTAAGTTAATATATATTGTTATAAATCGAAAGGTAATGGACCAACAAGTACCACAAGCAAATTAAGAACCCCCCAAAAGATTTTGAAAATAATATGTTTCAAAATTAAATTGACACAAAACATCAGTGTATCATTTGGGCTCTTACTGAGTCCCATGGCGCACCCAAACACACAAACATCATAACTTCTTGGAGTCGCTCTCTAAGATTTCCAATAGTTCCATTGTGAGTGTTTTTTCTCCGTTTAGTGAGCGTGGCTGGTCACATGGCGGTCTCACACATGGTCCCCATTTGCACCTCATAGCTCTCCATCACAAAGACTAATACTCCTCTCAGCTGATTAATTGGATGTTATCAGCAGTCTTGGAGAGACTTCCGAGACCACTAAATGAAGGCTGAAGGTGCCAAGGTGTAGCCTAGAGGTTCTGTTTAGGAGACTCCTACTTTATACTGACTAAAGCCGAATGTGTGGACTGTCCCCCAGAGTGGTAAGTGCCTGTGCAATGATTCCTTCTGCTTAACGTAACGGGGAAACACCTTCTCCACTTAAAATCCACTTTTTGAGAATTTTTAGAGCCTATGTCAAAAAGGTAGATGTTTTCTTTCTTTGAGTGGTGAGTGGGGAGTTGGAAAAAGCTCATGTGAACTCCCACTTCTGCCACCTTCACCAATGATTTGACGGTTGGTATAGATTATGAAAAAGAGTTTGGAATTTGGCAAGTTTTTAAGAATTTTATATGAAGGGGTACTTCAGAGAGCCTATGTTGTTTGAAAACGCGTCTGGTATAAAAAGGGGAAATAGATGTTTCCATTCTTGGGGGGCGGGTGGATAAGTGATTAGGCCATGACTCCCTAGAGAAGCTCAAGCCATAACTAACGATGTTACTAAGTAATAGGGGACTCAGTGACTTAGCGGCAAGACAAAAGCAGTTGTTTGGAAATGCACACTGAGCGGCAGCCAGGTGGTTTGAGGATGTAGCAATCATAAGCCACGGAGTTTGGGGATGCCACTTGAGCTGTGTGAAATGGAACGTTTCAGGCCCTTGCAGGTGTGCCAGCTGTAGACTCCAGCAGGGGATGAGCTGGGTCTCCGTGCTCCATGGCCCAAAGGCTTGCAGAGCTGGGTCTTTTTTTTTTTTTAAGAGCTGGATCTTAAGATACCGTGAGAGCAAAAGAAATTCACACCTTGCATTCTCAGAAGATGGCTAGTGTTGGTTCTTGGTGGGCAATTAACAAACAACGAAAATGACCATACTGTTTCTTAAATGTATGAAAAAACTATCCATGCAGTACATAAAACAGCTATCCATGCAATACATAAACAGATAAATGTAGTATTAACATTTCCCTACGCTGGCTCTCATGTATCTGAGAGCTCACACCTGCGGTCCCTGCACTTTGGGAGTTTGAGGTGGGAAGATTGCTTGAAACTAGGAGTTTGAGACCAGCCTAGGGAACATAGTGAGATCTCATATCTACACAAAAATAAAAAAAATGAGCCAGGTGCGGTGGCATGCACGTATAGTCCCAGCTACGTGGGAGGCTGAGATGGAAGGATTGCCTGAGCCCAGGAGGTTGAGCCGTGATGGTGCCACTGCACTCCAGCCTGGGAAACAGAGCAAGACTCTGACAAATAAAATAAAATAAAATATTATTGGAAAGGTAATGAGGAAGAAAAAATGCTTTAAAAAAGGCTGCTGAGGGTGCGATAGTGGAAAAAAGTTTAGATATGCTGGTCTAAATGGAGGGGCAAAGTCATCCCTGATGATCACATCCAAAAAAATAAAATAAAATAAAATAAAATCTAGGTACTTCCATCACGTGGAATGTTTTTTCCAAGCTCCCATTCAGAAAAGCAGAAGCCCATGGCAAGGGACCCTCCTAATTCAGCACTGCTATTTCATCTCCTGATATTCCCAGTGAGGTTCTGTGTATATTTGGGCCAGGAGTTAGAATGGGCTCTTCATTTAGGATCTTTTCTGCACAAAATAGAAGCCTGTGCTAGGCCCTTCCACTTCCCTGTGTCCTGGGAGATTGTTAGAAATAGTGACAGTGCATCTTAACCTGGGGGTTGTTAAATGAAGTCTAGCCTAAAGCTACCTCTTTATATATTTTTAAGTTCAGTTGAAACATACATAGAAAACTGCACCCTAACTGGACGTGTCAACAGACTGTAACATACTCTTGTACCAATCACTGAATTTTAGCCAATCAAAGGCGGCCAACTGCTTAAACCATGTTCAAATAAGGCAAATGCCGAGCTGAAACCAATCCAGCTGTTTCTAGACCTCACTTTTATTTTCTTCCTGTCACTTTCGTTTTTCTGTCCATCAATCTTCTTCGACTGCTCGGCAGTGCTGGAGTCTCTTTGAACTCACTCTGGTACTGGGGCTGCCCATCGCAAATCGTTTTTGCTCAGTTAAACTATGTTAAATGTAATTTGTCTTAGGTTTTTCTTTTGACAGAGGCAATCGGTGACAAAATGTCAGAGTGATGTCCGCAGGCCTCACTAGCTCATGTGGGTAGAGAGGTCACGGGAACAACCAGAATCTCTGTCTTCTAGTTCCTGCTTGCATCTGTTCATGTGGGACCAGAGCTCCTCCCTGACTCTTCCTCAGTTATTTCTGGGAGGCTCGCATGTGTTTCTCTCCATGCTCCTGGTACCCAAGCATCTCCTACTTTTCTTCTGTGGAAACTGTCGGTGTCCATTGCTCCCAGGGTCATGAAGGGAGAGAGACCTTGCCCTCCCCTGCTGCTGCATCCATGCCGAAGGAGCTCTGAGCTCCCCACCCTTTGCAGCGGCCCCAGAGCTCCCTTAGAAAAAGGGAGAAGGTCCTACCCTCCTCAGGAGTCTGACGGATCCTCTAGAGTGAGGCCGCAGTGGATGCCACATGCATCTTTACACTTTCCTCATCTCCTTCCAAATTCTTAACATGAGATGACTTTCTCTTCATGGAATCCCTATGTCCCCAAGCCAGTGAACTCATCCAGTAAGACACTGGGTGAGGGAATACCTCTGGCTCCACACCCAGCCCTGAGCCGACGTAGGCTTCCCAAGAACCACCCAGCAGCAACCTCATGCTAATTATCAGTTGATGGGGCCTGTGGAACTTGGCCGTGGCTCATGAGCTGTGGCATGTTTTTTGCCTGAAGTGAACTCATTTGTTTATTAACATTCAGCCTCAAATTCCCAGGATTTTCGCAGGTTGCTCACTACGGAGGAAGTCTTGATAAGTACCCTGGCTTATTTAGGAACTGCAAACACCGAATTAAAAAGAGTAGGAAAATGAATTTCTTGAAACTTTCGGCAGAGCATGATAGACATGTCCGAAAAGTGACCGAGTGGAGGCGAGGTGGCAGAGGAGGCACTTGGAAGACGCCAGAAAAGCTGTTAGGGGACTTGACAGCATCAGAAGAATTAACACATCAAATGTACAGCAGGTCCACACGCCTCAGGCCTTGAGCACACATCTAACATTCTTTGGTATCATCGATTTTTAACTCTATGGCAAAGTTTATTAGAAGATTTTCTTCAACTTCATAATGAAAGTCAAAAGTTGGGTTATCATTACAATCATCTTGTTTGGGGCCAGCTTGGCTATGATACCTACCCAGAGACAGCTGTGATGAACCTAAAGGCAATCAGGACGTAGGTGCTGGAAAGAGTGAATGCTGTTTGCCCATTTCCAAGAAAGATGTTCTGTGTCTCTTATTTCTCTCTCAGTCTGTCCGTCTATAATCACAAACAGCACGGGTGTTGACCTGTCTGAATGGATGTCTGTTTAGAAGCCAGTCACTGACCTTTAATTTGCTATATTATGGGATTGCTAGAGAGGAAGATGAAAGCTCAGGTGGCCTAAAAAATTTCACCCTTTGGACAACCGGCACAACCGTCTCGGTGAATACTAGCTTAGTACTAGCTCTGTCTTTTCCTTCAATTAGCTTTGTTTATTTCGATTTTGTAAGGAGTTGGGGCAAGAGATGAAAATGATGGCAGGTTTTTTTCTTTACACTAGAGATATGGGCAAGGGTGGAGATTTAGAAAGAGCCTGGATTGAATGAATATGGCCAGGGCCAAGGAAACTTTTGCAAGCCGAATGACATTGCTATTGGTGCTGCCCTGATTTTTGAGAGCTCTTCGTGAGAGTGATTTATTTGCAAAGAGGTACTTCAGGCAAGATTTAAAAAAAAAAAATCTCTGCTGTTAAAGGCCACCCAAACAGTGTAAAATTTCCTAAGATTAAATGTGATTCCAGATTCACTGTTTAGTTATTCAAATGCTTGTTGGTCTTCTTAAGAGGGTCAATGGAATTAAAAAAAAACTGGTAAGGCCTTTTTACACTTCATTTAGTTCAAACAGACCAAATATGCCAACAAAATGTTCTCAAGTTTGTATCTTACATTGTGGACAGATTTGAGCTTGCTGGGCCTGTAATATGTATCATTTTGCTGTTTTCATGTTCCTGCTCTTCGTGGAGGGGTATTATCATCGTTTTTGCAGAGTAATAATGCAGAGCTATTTTTCATTTCTAAACTTTAATTAAATCTGAGATAGTCAGAAGTATAACAGCATTTCTTTTCTCGGAATAGTACTGTGAGCCCAGTCCTCGGCAATCCCCTCATCTGGCATATGCATGTTTATGGTTTGAAGCAGAACAGAAGTATTATTCATGGTCTGGTTAAGTAAAGACGTTCTATTCCTCTTGCTGTAGTCTATAGCTAGATCCAGGCTGTGAAGCAAGGTTCCAGCCATGACATTTCCTTTTTGGAGACCACTCACTCTCTAGCATTCAATCCACATTCATACTTTTTCCTCCCAAATCAACACTTCTGTCAAAAGTTAGCTTCCCCCATTTAAATTCGCCCTACTGAATGCCCCCTTTGGAATTCCTTTAGCAAATAGTTTGTGTGCTGTGATTATAGATTGCTTATTAGACTGCTTTTCAGAAATGAGTGCTTCTATAGGACTTCATTTATTCACGCAGTCATTCATTCACCAACCATTTCTTGAGTGTCTATTAGTACACCATGTTTCTCAAATAATAGGACTGAATAACTACCAGATGAATGGATGGATGAATGAATGAATAAATAGCAGTCAGTTTATTGGTGCTGATCTCTAGCCACGACAAACTTGTCGACCTCATAGGACTTATGATTCAGTAGGGAAACAAGTTAGTGGTGAATTTTGGCTTGGTTGGTCATATCTTTATTCCAGCCACAGGGCCCTATTTTGTGACAGCACGACTTGTTGGTCCTCTTCCAACTGGTGGATATTTTGCTGTTTGAAGTCACTTTTGTTGGTCCCTCTTCCCACACTCACCCCTAAAATGTAGGGGGGCACCAGCCTCTATCCTCGGCCTTATTTTCTCTCTATTCACTCCCTAAGAAATCTTACCAACTCTTTGGGCATAAATTGTCCCCTATATGCATATGACACCCAAATCCATGGTTTCAATCTAGGCTTCGGTTCTAGTCTCCAGAATGATTTATCCAACTGCCTTCTGGAATCCTCACTTGTCTTTTGTACGCTTGCTTCAGATTCAGTATGTCCAAAATTGAGCTCATTTTTCTCCACAAGCCAAGCCCGCTCTTCTTTTTGTAATCTGTATCTTGGTACATGACACTGCCTATACCCTGTCATTCCAACTGGAAAACCGACAGTCATCTTTGACTCTGCCCTTCCCTTTTGTTCCAAAACTTAATTGGTGAACAAGTCAATGTTTCTCCTTTATTCCCCCTTTACCTGGGTTATTGCAACCTCCTTCTAACTGGGACCCCCTCCCTTTGGTCTTGGAGTTCTCTAATCCATCTTCCATGCTGCGATTAGAGTACTCCTCCCAGATAAAAATCTGGTTGTGTTTCTCTTACTTTCACCTCTTTCATGTGTCTCCACTGCTTAGGAGAAACTCCAAACTCTTTAGACTGCTTTCAAGGTCTTTCATATCTAAACCTTCTTGTCTAACCTTTTTCTATGTCCCAATATATGATGTTTCTATGTTTCATATGTCTCAACTTAGGATGTTGTTTCTCATACTAACACCTCCATGCTCTGCACTTGTGTTTTCCTCTGTCTGGAGAGCTGTTTTCTCTTTGACTACCATGTAAAAAACTGGATTCTTCTTAAAATTTAGTGCAAGGACCACACATTTCTCAGGTATGCATGCCAGTACCTATGAGAGTGCTATTCACTTATATACACTCAGGATAAAAATCGCTCAGATCATTGAAGAGTGGAAGAGGAAAATATGTACACTATAACATTTTGGGAGTGGTTGCTATTATATTATTATTATTATATTATCCTTGAATTATCAGGAACAGCAGCACAGGGCCCTACGCATTGGTTAGGAATTCTTCTTTGCCATAGGAGGGCCATAGTAAAAACTGGTGGTTGACCAATTGCCTGACATTAAAAGTAGCAGGTCAAAGGACTTTCACAGTTTAGTGATTCAAGGGTGGCGGTAGAGTGATGGTGGTGAGGGAGTTACGCAAAAGCCTCCAAAATAGAAGGCTTTTAAAAATGTTGTCATGTGATGTCATAGAAGATTGGTAGAGTGCAGTGATACCCAGCCATCAGGTAGTAAATACCTATGGTGTCAGGGCAATGAGTAGAACTTGGGTCTTCCTGGCTATTCTGGGTCTCTTATTTTGGCAAAATAAACCCATGGGTCAAAGGTCTAGTTTATTATCTTAAAGCTATCTCCTTGCTATTTTTCTTAGTAAAGATGGAAGAAAAGGTGCCACGAGAAGGAAACAGATACATCTCCAAGTCTGAGAACACACAGGCTCCTGAGAAGAAGTCTGTTTCATGATTTTGAGAATGCCTGCTGAACCCCAATAAAGCTCTAGAAGCGTATTTGATGTCTTTTTTCTAGTTGACATAGTAATAGGCAGCTGGGATAGAGATGAAAGCAGTGTTAATAAATAGAGAGAAAGCTTGACTCTTTCTAAGTATGCCTTGCAATTTGCTAATAAAACCACTTATTTATTTTAGCAAAGCCATAGATTTAGCCAGACTTTGGTTTTATAGGTTTAATATAATTTCAGCATCATTTATTGTAATCTAGCTCTTAAAGTTTTTGACCTTAAGCATCTTGAGAAGAAATAAAGTAGAAAATATATTGGGCGTATAAAAAGTGGAGACGAAATTTTCAGTGAAAGTTTAACAGTAAAGAGTAAGTTGGAAGCAGATTTCAACTTTGTTCTCAAATTAATTTTAGTCTGAGGGAGTTTTTAGAGCAACAAACCTATTTGCTTGGCTGCGTAAAATGTCAGACTCTAGGCAGGCAGTCAAACGCCCTAATCCTGTCGGGTTTCCTCCCATGAACAGAAAGGAAAAAACCAAGGGACATGGTAGGGCTGCTCTGGAGAATAATTTTAAATTAGCATGACTTTGAAGTGGAGCTCTTGTTGATCCTTCTAAATCTCCACCAGAAGAGAATAGCCACCACCTAATTACTGAGGTTTAAAGTGCTATCCAGCCCAAACGCCGTTTGTTGGAACGACTTTAGAAAACCTGCTCTTACCAGCAGGGCTCCTTCTTGGCGGCTCAATCTTCGGTCACTTGCATCAGGGCTCTAACCTGCCCTGCTGAAGAGGTTTCTTTTAATCTGCCCAGATGGAGGCTCTTACACCTCTAAGGAATCTCAAGGGTCCATGGTCCGCCTAGCTTCTTTCTCAGGAATCCATTTATAGGTCTGGAAAAGTCAACTATTTCCTCATCTCTGCGCTAAAGCAACAGAGGGTTTGCCAACCCTGTATTGCAGACATGAAACCACATTCATTTGATTCAGTGGTTTTTGATCTCCCTCAGGCATCTAGTATGACTTGTGTTCAGTTTGTGAGGTTTAAGTCAGCACCTGAGGAGGCTCTTGGGGCTGGCAGGGCCAGATTTGCGCTTGGCCACCCGGGCCTGCTGACCATATTCCCCACGTCCTCACTGTAGACTGGAGTGTACACCACAAGATGAATTGCCTTGCTTTCGGTGGGAAATATCCCTGCAGGAGGCTGGATACTTGCAAGTGGGCAAGTCCTTTCATTTCCTGAAAGCTGCTTGGGAGATACGCAAGTAGAACCACGAGAGGCAGGATCATAGAGGATTTGTCCGCCATGGGTGTCTGCCCCACGATGGAGGTTTCTCTTTAGTTATCAGACTTACTCCTTTTTAAAATTCAGTTCTTTCCCTCCTTGACAGATCTGACTAAAGCTTGACAAATTACTCGTGTTTAACTAAAGAGTTCACATCTGCTTTCTTCAGGTATGTTGATATCGCCAATATGACTGAAGTTTTTGTTTATGTTTCATCAGGATGAATTTTTTTTTCCAGTTCTCCTTCTGTCTTATTTTTAATTAAAAAAATTTTTTTTGAGTCAAGGTCTCACTCTAACACCCAGACTGGAGCATAGTGGAATGATTATGGCTCACTGCAGCTTCAAACTTCTGGGCTCAGGTGATCCTCCTGCCTCAGCCTCCCGAGTAGCTGGGACTACAGGTGTGTGCCACCACTCCTGGCTAACTTTTGTAGAGGCGAGGTCTTGCTGTGTTGCCTAGGCTGGTCTTGAACTCCTAAGCTCAAGCGATCCTCCTATTTCGGCCTTCCAAAGTGTTGAGATTACAGGCGTGAGCCACTGGAGCCACTGTACCTGGCTTTCCTTCTGTTTTTGAAGTGGGGATACAAGACTTCTGCAGATATCAGAAGTCATTTGCCACATGCTGCTTTCAACCAGTTTAACCCTTGTAACTGAGGGGTTCCTAGCTCCCTGTGTACTAACCACAGCCTGTGTTTTCCATATTTAATTAAAGTGATCATAATATATTTTATTTTGAGAATTTTACAATACAACCAGCAATAATAGGATACTAAAAACAGGTTAGAAAATGTCTGCCTTAGAATAATCACAAAATGATGGCAAACTTTTTTTCTTTTTAAGAAGAAGAATTTATTGAGAGGACAGAAAAGCTCCCATAGTGGGAGGGGACTCCAGGGGGTTGCCCGGGAAACTTTTTATTTGGGAAACTCAAAGGGAATATTTAAACCTGTTAAAAGATATAAAGGAAGATAATACCACATTTATAAAATAGGGAAATAGAAAGTGTCAAGACACAGATAAGAAAAGCTATAAACCATCTTGAAAAACACAAACATGGACTTGATCAAGTTGCATGCATGTCAGGTTCTTGGATAGAAAGACTAAACACCATAAAGATGTCAATTATAAATTAACCTGTAAATGTAATTCCATTAAAAACAATATGTTTCTGTAAAAATGAGCAAAGAGGAAGAATATTCAGGAAAACCCAGAAAAGAATTTTCTGGTAAACTTCATCAGATATTTAAACATTTTATAAAGTTTCTATAATTAAAATAGTGTGGCGTTGATTCATAGACAGTAGGACAGAATAAATCTAACTGCAAATGGATATGGAGAGTACAATACAGGCAGCATCTGAGGTTAGTAGGGAAAAGATAGAATTTTATCTATTTTGTTAACTTGAAATAATTTCATACTTATAAGAAATTTGCAAGAATAGTATAAAGAACTCCTATACAATGTTTTCCAAGTTTTGCCAGTTTTGTTTATTTATTTATTTTTAATTAAAAAATTTCTTTTATTTTAGTTTTTTTTTGAGTTGGTATCTCACTCTGTCACCCCGACTGGAGTGCAGTGGCACGCTCACGGCCACCCCAGCATCGACCCATTGAGCTCTGGCAATCCTTCCGCCTCAGCCTTCCAAGAACTACAGGCATGTGGTACTATGCCCAGCTAATTTTTTATTTATTATAGAGACAAGATCTCACCAAGTTGCCCGGGCTGGTCTTGAATCCGCGGGCTCAGGCCACTTGCCTCATCTTCCCAAAGTGCTGGGATTAAAGGCTGAGTCACTGAGCCTGGCAAAATTTCTTATTTTGGAGATGTGGGGTACAATTCAGGATTAGGTATACACAAGTTCATTATGCAGGTCTTGTTGATGAGGTGTCCCCTGCCCCCCAGTAGTTTTCCACTACTGCTTTCCTGGCAGTTTCCCACTACTGTCAATCCCTTTCTTATAGTATTTTGATAATTGTTCAAGGTCTGCTTATGAGTGAGAACATGTGGCACTCAATTCTTTGTTTCTGTGATAGATCACTCAGTCTTATAGACTCTAAGTCCATCCAAGCTGCTGTGAAGTTCATAATTTTGTCCTTTATGACTGTGTAATATTCCATCATGTATATGGGCCACAATTTTTTATCCAGTCCTCTTTCCATGGGTAGTACGGTTGGTTCCATGTTTTTGGTACTGTGAGTAATGCTGCGATAAACATACGTGCAGGTATCTTTTTCATAGAGTGATTTGAGTTCCTCCGGGTATATTCCCAGTAGGGGGAATGTGGGGTCATATGGAGGTAGGTTTTTAGGTCTTTTAGGAATCGCCAAACTGTTTTCCACAGAGGCTGCACTAGTTTATGATCCTGCCAATAGCATGGAGGTGTTCCCGTTTCCCCGTATCCCCTCCAGAATCTGTTGCGTTTTGAGTTATCGATGATGGCCATCCCGACTGGAGTTAGGTGGTACCTCAGTGTGGTTTTAATTTGCATATCTTTGACGACTAGTGAGGCTGAGCATTTTTTCCATATATCTGTTGACTGCTTGTATGTCTTCTTTTGAAAAGTGTCTCTTCATATCTTTTGCCCACTTTGTAACGGGGCTCTTTGTTTTTTTCTTTTCGGCACATTTGGGTTCCTTATAGAGCCTAGATGTTAGGCCTCAGTCAGATATACAGTTGGCAAATACTTTTTCCTAGTCTGTGGGTTGTCTCCCCACTCTCTTGATGGTTTCTTTGACTTTGCAGAAGCTTGTCAGTTTGATGAGGTCCCACTTGTCTATCTTATCTCTTGTGGCATGGGCCCTTGGGGTTTTGTTCAGGAATTAGTTGCTATTTCCACTTTTCATAAGGATGTCTCCTGTATTTTCTAAAATTGTTATAGTTTGCGGGTTTATGTTTTGGTCTTTGGTCTATTTAGAGTTGATTTTTGTATATGGTGATAGGTAGGAGTCTTATTTTAATCTTCTGCATGTGGTCAGCCAGTTTTCCCAGTACTAATTACTGAATAGGGTCTCCCCTCCCCAGTGGTTGATGGTGGAGGCTTTGTCGAAAATGAGTTGGTTGAGAAATTGAGGTCTGGAATCTCTATCCTGTTCTGTTGGTCTATATGCCTGTTGTTTTACCAATAGCAGGCTGTTTTGATTATTGTAGCTTTACAATAAAGTTTGAAATCTGGCAGTGTGATACCTCCCACTTTATTTGTTTATTTTTTGCTAAGGATTGTTTTGGCTATTC